>JACEFZ010028332.1:150000-177500 GCA_014155875.1 Cepaea nemoralis
GTAAGAAACCAATGCGACGCGATCCGCTGCCGAGTCTTAAGTCTTCGTTACTATATTTATTTGTCCTTAATAGTCTCAGGATTCTTTTATAGAACTCCATTTTCAGTAGCTTATAATTAGTTTCTCGCCAGTCTAATGAGTGCTCATGATGTCACTTACATACATAGGAATTAACGCTATGTAATTCATAAGAAGCATTTTCCAATCTCCACTAATCATTCACTAATCATTCAATAACTGGTTGAATTTTCAAAATTACCCCTTCTTGTCAAAGTGAAAAATTTGCTGAAATGTTGCCCTGAATTTGCTGCTCATGTGATAATAAATTAAAATGTTCATGGATGAGTTGATAGATTCCAACACAAACCCTATCCCACCCAGAAACACAGCGGTGTTTTTGTATTTACCGTCAACTGAGAATCGTGTGTCGAAGGACATTATTATAAAGATAACGGTGACGGGTATAAAACACGCAATGAAAAGTACTGAAATCATGACAACCATCTTTGCCGCTTTTTTGTTTCGGCTCGTGACGCCATCATTTTGTGTGGCTGTTGTCAAATTCTGTCTCCATTTTGTTTTGTTTCGTAGTTTAACTACCAGAATTATTGTACAGACTATAATGACAAAAAATGAAAACGAAGAAACAAAGATATTGTTTATCGCAAACGAAATCGTCTCAACACTGTCTCGGTTTTTCGTGAACACAAGTCCAAGAAGAGATTTGTTTCTTGCTTGAACAAACTTCATCACCAGCTTGCTGACTGCATATATAGGGGCAACACTTACTGTTAGGATAGTGAAAACGCACACTGAGATGACTGCGACTCTCCGTGATGTGACAATAGTCTTTACCTGGAAGTCAACATTCAAGTGTACACAATTCATTAGAGGTATTCATAAAATTGATTCGTAAAGTGGTGAAGGTGTGTAAAATATGGGCTTGCAATTATAACAGAAAGAAAACAAAAACTAGTAATAAACATTGAACCGAATTAGTTAACTGGGCATTAACAATACAATATTGCACGTTATTCTAAGGCAAAGGGCAATGAAGTAACGTTTAGCCCAAGAACAAAGTTAGTTGGTTATGGCATTATCATCTAAACCGGCAACCAACTTCAGTGGTGCTCAAAGCTCTTATATGTGGATCCCTAAGTAGTAATTACGACATACGTCATGGATTTCATTGTCTTTTAGTTACTCAGTTAGTCAACAGTTTACCCACATAGCACATCAAAGTGTATAAGAGCTTAGACCCCTTCGTTAGCATCTCACAGCTCGTAGCGAATGACCACACTAGTTGACCATACTTCTTTAACTTCCCACACATGGCGCTTTAGTGTAGCGTGAAACCGTTTGACTTGATGATTGCAGCCTGGTCAATTTTGCAGAATCACATCCATCCCTTGATTCTTTAACTCGCCCTGCCTCCACGAGGTCGTTCTGATTGTCCGCCTGACCCATTGCTCGTCCGCTCAACACATCAGCCAAGATAGCAACCAGAAATGCTCCTCCGTTTTCTCAAAATCAATTTTGTCTCATCAAACATAAACACGTAATATAAGGTGATGATGTTAAAGATAACACCAAACAGTGGCATGCTGGAACACGATATGTTTGATTACAATGAACATTTCATACACTTAGGAAGAGGCCAAGTAGGCCCCGAGCCATACCATGCATGTTCAGTCCGACTGCAATAAGAAATCAGGCTTTTTAGCTTAGCAGCAATATCCGTCCTATGCAATATTTATAATGTGGGGCCACGCATGTGCTGACAGATGCTTTTACGTTTTTTACGTTAATATACGGCCCATAACACTTAACAACACTTGGTCAGACAGATCAAAGAGATTTCTGCTTTAGTGTGCTGTATATTCAAGCAATAGTAAAATAAAGGACCCATTTACACGGTAAAGGCTCACCGGGCATATGGTGCTAGACCCACATTTGCATAGACAAACTGTGGCTCCGTGGGTGATGTGGTCAGGTTTACTTCACAAGACATTACCTGGCACCTACTTTAGTTTATGTCGAACGAGAGGTCCAGGTCAATTAAAACAATGCAAAGCCCTAATACGGATTCGAACCCATGGCAAAGGTGACGGCATGTGAGTGTCTAACCACTATGCTACTGCGGTCCACAAATTTACTGATCTATTGATTGATTGATTGATTTAGGAATCGACATCACAACATTCGGGGCATTCCCATAAGTGCTCCGTCCCCATCCTCAGCAGCCAGCGAAGAGTTCCAACACTAATAGTACCAGTAGCAATCTGATTATAAGTCCGTCTCGCTTTTCCTCTGAGCGTTGAGCGTCGGCCAGATCCCTTCGTCACTCCTCGTTGTCTCATTCTTGCCAGACCATGGTAATCCATTTGCTCCTCCGAGGTGTGCACGTGCTCCCATAAGGCCGCAACCACGTTTGCCTTGTCATGTATCAATACTCCACCAAGTTCTGCAGAGCCAGCCAATCTGTCCGCCTGTTCATTTCCCAGCACACCGGCATGCCCCGGAGAAAAGATCCAGGAGATGCTTGTCACCCGTGACCTCTGAAGCGAAGCAAGCCACTCTATATGGCCCCTTAACTTTAATTGGTGTGTACCTGTATGCATTCTCTTTGTTTACATCTTTGGGATGATCTTTCAAGACTCTCGAAAATATTGTAGTTGTTATTTACACATCTCAAACTTCTTTACGCTGAGTGGTATTGAATTGTATAATTTAACCCGTTATGCTTCCTACCATCTAGTGGAATTCACTTAACAATAATTATATTGATGTCTAGTTAGTTAGTTAGTTAGTTAGTTAGTTAGTTAGTTAGTTAGTTGGTTTAGTTGGTTAGTTGGTTAGTTGGTTAGTTAGTTGGTTGATTGGTTAGTTAGTTAGTTAGTTAGTTAGTTAGTTAGTTAGTTAGTTAGTTAGTTAGTTAGTTAGTTAGTTAGTCAGTTAGTTAGTTAGTGAGTGAGTGAGTTAGTTAGTTAGTTAGTTAGTTAGTTAGTTAGTTAGTTTAGTTAGTTAGTTAGTCGAGGTTCCAACTTCACGGCAACGGGTCATCCCCATTATACTCCGTTACTGTGCCAGTGAATATCACACAAAATGCTCCCGACTGTTTAATGTGAAAAGTGGAATAGACAGGAGTCTCGGCAATCCAACAGACTGCACATGTACACTGTGCATAATGCCGCCGCCAGAATGCCAACACAAAATTAATCCACGAAAACCACAGTTCATCGTCGATGGACTCGGCAGTCACCAGAAAGACCTCATTGACCCGGGTTTTCTCACATGGCTCGGTCTTTTACCGCAGGGCGACCCACCGAAAGTGTCGCATAAAGCACGAACTCCGCAGCTTCAGCGCCGATTCCCGTGTGTCTCCTGAAAAATGCACTCGTGAACCGAAAAGGCAAATAAGTCAATTCAGCAGCAGCCGGTAGCCATTGTTCCGAACATGCAGGTCACTTTCGTCTGTACAGGACAGCTGTAAAAGCATTTCCCGCGAACTTCACAGCTCAGTGTCGCCCACGCACTCACTCAGTGGCAGGGCGACGGAACCATGCACTGCGAGTCCAACATAAGGAAAATGCGATTGCAAACCGTAGCTACAAGCATATACACGCCACAGGCCTTAACTTAACACCGAACCGCCATGTTGGCGACCAAAAGACTCCCCAGTTAAAAAGTTAGTTGCATATTCTTTACGTTATATAGCAGTCAACCCCAGCATTTTGGGCTGTTTGTGATATTTTTGGGCAAGTTTACGTTCAGTAATTTGCCATTGCATTCTGTGAACAAGCGGCACCCGAATAATTTCATTAAAAAAACACTAACATTTCCCAGTAGAGGATTATTCTCTTCTTCGACCAGTACGGCTGGGATCAATCCAGCCTTAAAAAAGTGGTTTTCACGATATTTCTCAGACATCTGGGAACTGTCTGGAAAGGAAAAGCTATTGTGGGAATAGTAACCCAACCACATGTTATGAGCCAGAAACTGTGATGGCATAACACTTCACAATTCAAGTAATTAGTATGAAAGAAAGAAACAACATGATAGTTCCTTACAAGCAATGACATGACATTCGACGTTTCTTGTTTCAGTATATTGATGTCTAATAATTATTGAACAAAAGTTAACCTCTGACTGGACCGCATTGTCTCTTGGTTGGTGTACACTGTCTCATGACTTTAGATTGTGGGATAACATTTAGTAAATTCTGTTAGGTTTGAAACAGCGAATTGATTCAAGTAGCTCTATTATAGCCACTCAGCTCTGGTTGGTTATCATCATCATATGCAATGTCAATAAATGAAGGCTACCGTTGTTTCATCATCTTACACAATCACCAGACTCTCGGATGAGGTCTGTTTTCTTGTCCCCGTAATGATATATGGCCAAGTCATGTGTCTATGTCTATCTTTACCTTGACATTGCTCTTCTCCCATGAATTTTACTTTTTATCACTACGTATGCAAGTGTCTTTCTCCTGATCATACATCCAAAAACCTCGACTGTTTAAGCCTAATTGTTCTAATTAACTGACGGCTTTCATGTGTTGTCGAGATGTGCCATTTGTTCTACTGTCCGGCTGTGATAGTCTTTTCACTTTCCACAGAATACACATTTCCACTGTCATTAGATGTTTCTCAGCTTGTCTATGTATTGTCTATTACTCACATGCATACAAGCGTATAGATTCTATATAACAAATCAATATCTCTTAATTCACTACAATTGACAGTCTTTTAACAGCGAGTATGTTCCCCATTGGGCAAAAGATTATCTTTACAAAGGCGATTCGTGACCTCATGTTCAGAATAGTCAAATCTAATCAAACGTCTCATAATTAGAACGGAAACAAAGTGTCGTGTAACAAAATACACAGATGTATGAGCACACGCTTAATGGTGTATGTTTTAACTGTCTGGTGTGACTACCCGGACAAGTGGAAGCTTCTATTCGTGTTGTCTATTGTTAGCTTTAGTGGCAAAGATTACGTTACCTAGCAATTAAAATACATTGCTAAAGCCTGAGAGCTTAGCCTAAAGCCACCCGGAATGTAAAAAGAGCGGGGAAAACTACTAATCTGTTTTCCCAATACAGTCATGAGCGACAACAGCATACATATTTTCATTAATGGAGTTATGGAAGATACGGCCTCGTCCACGTAAAATTGTCATAAACTACATGCTGTATATCATCGCCATCAAGCTACTAGTACAACAAAATAATATAGGACAACTTTACACATGTTTAAGCATAATGGGTATATTGTACAGGACAAAGGGCACTTGATGTTGTTAATATTACACCACCTGCCTTCACATCTAATGAGAGAATCCTTAAGCAAATTGTATGCTCAGTCGACTGGGAGTCCAGATAAAAAGCAAACAACAACACAAATCACCTGTATGAGGATTCCAACACTCGATTACAGTGACCAGGAGGAAGGCATGTGGACCACGTGTAGCTCCCAGACTGTCTTTAATACACGTCGATGGACAGAAACACTGGACACAAGGTACATTATTTCATAAAGTGAACACAAACTAATGTGCGTACCTTTAACGGAACTGTTATGCACAAACATCTCTCCAGGATAATCAAGGCAGTGATCCAGCTGCTTATTCGAGTAAAGGTGATATGAGGCCAACAGCCAGTCAGATACTGAAACTCCACTGGGAGAAAATGGTAACTCGGCGTCTCTGAAGGCAGGAGTCATGCATATATTGGTCCAAATCAGGGGCACCAGGCATCCCAGGTCAGAAAGAGCTAGTGCTGTGGATCAGAAATAAAGGAGCATTTCAGGAAATGATTAAAGTAATTGATAATTAATCTACAATTCCAAAAGTTTATGATAATGTTAGATCATACGGGACGTGTGGGTTTTCAATGTTTGTTGTAATATTGTTACATCTGTATGTGAGTGACAAGTAAGTAAATGGTTCATGTTATCCCCTTGGTGCATATTAGACATTTAGTGCTAGCCTAATATTTGTATAGACCAATCGTCACTCTGTAGGTGAATTAGTCAATATCACACTAGTAATTTTAAGTTAACAAAACATTTCCTGGGACCGGTTTTAACCCGGTTAGACCTAGGAGATCAGGACATTTGCAAGAATCCGTCTGTCTCCGAATTCGAACCCAAGGAGTCCGGGAGGTCAAGCGAAAGTGCTAGCTACTGCGTCAACGCTGTTTCCACATCTGTATTATTTTTATAATTATTTATACGTTAAACATAATCCAGTATACTTTTTTCCGCGCTTCCATCCTGTTTCAGGATATTGCGGTCAACACCAGCATCTTTCAGCTGTATGTTGATTCCTAGGCTAGATTACGCTCATCAGCAAGCCACGACTTTCTGAGCGACCGGCTCCATACTCTCATAAGTCACTGGCTCAACTCGAACCGCTTCCAATTCTCGTGCGCTCACGTCAACCACGAGAGTATTCGGGGTTAACGGAGAAAGCCGCCAGCTGCTAACTCCTCGGCCAGGGAGCTGGCTATAATCCAGAATATACGTTAGAAAAGGTAATATTCAATGAAACAATTTGGTAACGGGACTGTCACCATGAACTGTTTAAAGGTTACTGTTAAGAGGGTCTTTAACAATTGCAGGTGCTACTCTACTTAAGCTTTTGAGTCACATAGAAATATACGTTGATAGAAAACTGCCGACATTTTCCCAGAAGAAATGGAGAACAATGACACTGCATGAGATTATATTTCATCTCTGATAATACGTTAGCATGACAGAAGGAAAAAGCATTCGATCTTAAACTCCGGTGTGCTGATTCCGAGCTAGCGGGCTTAAACCCTACACAAGCCAGTTTAACTAAAGTGATGACTTCTCGTCCTTGACTTTCGGACGTAAATTACAAGTATCTCAGAAGTTGGAGTGGGTTCGCCTGATGGCGAGAGGTACTGGTAATATTAAAAGCTAAGCCAACGCACTAAAATTAGTAACATATGTATGGACACAGTTTGAGTTCAAAGCGAGAGAACCAAAACAATGCCTTGCTGGAGGTTACCAGCAACCCCATAATTTATTTGCTGTTTATGACATTAGTTCAGTAGTTTGCCAATTCTTTCTGTACGGCCGACCATCATACGCAGAGCATATCCGATGTACGGTTATGTTTACACAGTCACAAATGTGTACCAGAGGAGTTGTACGACTGGAGAAAGAGCACATCTACGCAGTATCGCGGAGTATCTTAGCTAAGTGGCAGGGCAGAGGGTGGTTCGCATTATAAATGCCACAAAACGAAGATCAATTTCCGGAACAGAGAAGAAGAAAACAGAGAAGAAGAGGACAAGTGGGATTAATGATCATGTGGCGACACACAATGCAACATCAAGATACATTCATTCATTGGCACCTTGCCGTCTTGACAGACGATAGTCTGTGCTTTAGAAAGGCATAATAACTTTTACCTATGGCGGTAGCGAATGTGACTGATAAGGCCAATTCGCGCTTCGCCCACAGTGGGTGGATGTGAACACGTGGTCATTTCCACCTTCATGCACCATCTTACGTCTCACACGCTCGGTGTGTGACTTATCTGCAATAATTGTCTCCTTTGTCTTATTCCATTTCTGATGTTTGCCTTCCATGCAACACGTTCAGCGGCGACTTGCTCCCAATGTGCATTATCAATGCCTGTATCAATCATGTCCCGCTTACACACATCTTTATATCGTAGTAGAGTCCGACCCTGAGATCTCTTACCCATCTGTAATTCACGAAAAAAGATGTCCTTTGGTATTCTACCATCATCCATCCTCCTAAGATGTCCTATCCATCTAAGTCTACAAAGACTGAGTAAAGAATAAACCGTCACACAACCTGATCTTTTCAATACTTCAGTATTTGTGATTTTGTCTTGCCACATAATACCAAGAATTCTTCGCAGACACCAGCATATGAAAGATATTTAAACGTTTCTGTTGGTGTGAGTAAGTTGTCCAGGCTTCACTGCCATAATGAAGAGTACTAAGGACACAGGCTTGATAGACAATGACTTTTGTTTTGGCAGTAAGCTCCCTGTTCTCCCAGACTCTTTTTCTTAAACTATTCATTGTTGTTGCTGCCTTACCAATCCGGATGTTGATTTCCTGACCTAGGGATAATTTGCTGTTTACCACTGATCCTAGATATGTAAAATGGTCTACTATCTCTAGTTCGGCGTCGTCAATAAATATTGATGGTACCCCATGTGCACCTTGTGATATAATCTGTGTCTTCGTTTTGCTAATTGTTAAAACATATTCAGAACAAGCATAGGAGAATGCAGATAGTAGACATTGTAATTTTTCTTCAGAGTGAGTCGTAACTGCAGCATCATCTGCAAAAAGCATCTCTCTGATCAGTATCCTCCTAATTTTGGTCTTGGCCTTCAATCTCTGAGCATTGTAGAGGCCGCCATCTGAGCGTGAGTGAATGTATATACCACCATCCTGATCACGGAAGGCATATTTCAGTAGAAGTAATTGCCTCTCCATGGCACAAAGTCTGGGCTAAAATATAGAGATCGTGTGTTGCGCATGCAGCATGATCCCTCTCTCGGCCTGCCTAGTTCACTCCAGAGGAAAGGTATTACCTATACATCTGGAACAAGACAAGCTGCAGAAGCTGTTGGATCAGCAAAGCAATGCTCTAATTGTCCTAGACCAGCTGCCAACCAAGGCTTAAGGCCTAGTCTGCCCTGCCATGACATTTTGTCTTTAGGTTGCATTTCCTCGCACCAGGGTAAGGCTTGTACCCTCCCAATTGCGCTCTTCCGCCCGAAGCCGTTGCCACAATGTGGGGTGTCGGGTTTGGTAAGCGCCGCCCAATGTTCGGCGGTAACAGAAAGCAGGTATTACCGTCTACTGTCATACGGTAGCTCAGTCATATCTGACTAAGATCTAACACATCAAGATACAACAACACACCAAAATATTGCACATAAGGCGGATAGAATACGCTTGGGAAAACTATCAATGAAGCACTCCCTGAAATAAGAACACCATGAGACGGGAGGGAACTTGATTACTTCAGGCACTAGGAGCTCACGAACCTAACCAGACATGTCAAGCAGATTCAAAGAAGAAAATAATACCAAACCAGAAACAACAGAATCTTGAAGCGACAAACACAACTCATATGAAGAAAGGAAACACAGCCGGACCTGATACAATCACGACAGAAGAATTAGAAGTACTGGGGACATTTAGAGTAGACCTATTAACTAAAATGTTTAATATTTACAAAAGTGGATACATACCTAGGGATAAGCTGTGGTCTGTATTTATAACTCTACCAGAAGACAGGGAGGGGTGGAATGCGAAGTTGTTCGTAGAATATATTACTCAGAAGTGTCATGAGAAGAACAACCAAAGAAAAAAAAAAATTTTAATGGCAATTGGTGACAAGCAGTATGGGTTTGTTAAGGAAGAGTGTAAAAATAATGCATTGTACACATTACGAACACTAAAAGAGAGTTCAACAGATATAAATACAGACATGTATTTGTGCTTTATAGTATATATCATTTTGGTAGCAAAACGTGATGAAATGGAAACAATGTTTGGATGATTTCAACATTGATGTGAACGATCTCAGAATAATAAAGAACATGTACTGGAAAAAAAGTAGAATCAACTAGCACATAAAGTGGGCAGTTACGAACAGGTAAAGCAAAGAGTAAAGCAAATGTATGTTATTCGTCGTATCTCTTACCTTTCTATTTCAATTCGTCTCTCTATAGGAATGTAATAATGATAAATATCTAAGAGAGGCCAGGAATACGAGTTGAGGTTATAATATAAACAACCTTAAGCTGTGCAGATATGGATGGTGAAAATGCAATTGATCTACATCTGTTGGTCTCTTTAATAACAGAATGTGCAAAACAAGTTTGTGTACCAACCTAAGGATTTGTTACTTTTCTAAATTTACGGATATTTTGTGCTTCTTCAAAGAGAGAAGAAAATTGTAACTGTTTCTATTGTTTTCATTTTCATCTTTCAAACACACACACCTTATCCAGCAGTTTACTGTTTTAATCATCGTGTGTGTGTGTGTGTGTGTGTGTGTGTGTGTGTGTGTGTGTGTGTGTGTGTGTGTGTGGGTGTGTGTGTGAGTGTGTGTATTAAACATTAATTCTTTAACGTGTTCAAATTAATCAAACATGTACAGTTAGGTTGTTTATGAAATGATGGTTGCAATGTTTTGTGATGCCATTTATGCCAATGAAAGTAAATAGAGTTTAAAATTTAGTTGCGTATCATTTACATGACGTCGCAGTTAACCCCAGCATTGTTGACATGTTTGTGATTTCTTGGCAGGTTTACATTCAGTAGTTTGCCATTGATTTCTGAATAACCAGCACTCATACCATTTTACAAAAGCCAGTGTAAGCGGTCTTGCTGCAAATCGCCCGCAACTGTGTTCCGAGCGCCGCAAGTGGGATTACGAATTACGTCAGTAATTCCTTCGTGACAGAGCGGCGAAAATAGAGTAGGTGTATTTATTCTGCACGTTGTTGAACTCTTCGCAAATGAAACAGTTCCTTGCTACGAGTAGTCTGTGATACTTAAGCACTTGCCGTAGGCAACTCCTGATTTTAGAATATTCAGTATCAGGCACGTTTACAACTTCCCCAGCAGTCACTAAGGTAAATGGAATAAGAGAAGATGAGGAAGAAGTGCCATGCATTCCTGTATCACATTGTCAGAATAATACAGCTTCCTTTGTAACATTGTCACAATCTGAGTCATTACTTTACCAGACTGCCCAAGTTCTGGAGTGTTATTTTACCACATTACCACAGCCTTGGCGAGCGATCGAAGCAGACTAATACTTTTCTTACGATTCCATGTCGTGAATAAAAAGTTTATTATTATAGTCGTGTATTAAATTGGAATTACTTTGTGAAGGTTACATGTGATCTATTATTACAGCAAAAAGGTAGTCCCATGCAGACACTGTCAATGGGGAGTGAAACTTCGCCATGATATGTGAGATGGGGTGACAAATTCTCTCCCGCGTCGCAGGGACGTGACAAAGACATATATACGTCCCAGATACATGACAAAGCCAGAAATACTTTGAAGACACGTGACAAAGACAGATATCCGTCGCAGATACATGACAAAGACAGAAATACTTTGCAGAGACGTGACAAAGACAGATATCCGTCGCAGATACATGACAAAGACAGAAATACTTTGCAGAGACGTGACAAAGACAGATATACGTCGCAGATACATGACAAAGACAGAAATACTTTGCAGAGACGTGACAAAGACAGATTTCCGTCGCAGATACATTACAAAGACATAAATACTTTGAAGACACGTGACAAAGACAGATATACGTCGCAGATACATGACAAAAACAGAAATACTTTGCAGAGACGTGACAAAGACAGATTTCCGTCGCAGATACATGACAAAGGCAGAAATACGTTGCAGAGACGTGACAAAGACAGATTTCCGTCGCAGATACATGACAAAGGCGGAAATACTTTGCAGAGACGTGACAAAGACAGATTTCCGTCGCAGATACATGACAAAGAAATACGTCGCACGACGTGACAAAGACAGATGTCCGTCGTAGATACATGACAAAGACACAAATACGTCGCAGCGACGTGAAAAAGACAGATGTCTGTCGCAGATACAAGACAAAGACATAAATACTTCGCAGAGACGTGACAAAGGCAAACTTACGTCGCACATACATCAAACAGACAAATGGAAGAAGAAATTAACGTGGTTCAAGCTGGATTTAGACAAGGAAGAGGATCAAGAGATCACATTCTCAATATGCGTTTAATAATAGAGAAGTGCAGAGAATTTTATGTATACCTATTCTCATATTTTGTGGATTATTCCAACATCAGAAACTTTGGGGAATCATGAGGAATATGGGCTTTCCATCACATGTAATAGAACTCATAAGAATGCGCTATCTAGACCAACAAGCAGCAGTTAGAATAGATGGGGAGGTATCAGATTGGTTTGACATCAAGCAAGGAGTCCGTCAGGGATGTGTGCTGTACCCTATTTGTTTAACCTGTACGCCGAAAATATAATGAAAAATGTAAGAGATGATATAAACAGGGAGCTATATGATGCCCTAAATATCGGTGGTCATGACATACCGGAGATTCGATATGCTGATGATACAGTGTTACTATCCACAACACAGAATGGTATAGAAAACCTAATAGCCTCAACCCAATTGAATAGTGGAAATCACAACTTATATATTAACATAGCAAAAACAAAGATAATGAATACAGATAACACTAATATAGAGAAAGAAATATATGTTAATGAGGAAAAATCGAAGGTGGTGGAAAATTTTTAATATCTTGGGTCATTGATTATCAACAACGGTGACACAATGAACGAAATTAAACGACCACTATCAATTGCTCTTCAAAGACTAAAACAACTGATTAAATTATGAAGTGGGACAGACAGAACTACAAAAATTAGATTTTTAAGAGCATGCATCTTTCCAATTGCAACATTCGCCTGTGAGATCTGGACACTTACTAAACAGGCTGAACAGCGCATAAATGCATTTGAATATAAATGTTACAGACGAGTTCTAAGAATGTCTTGGGTAGAGAAAAGAACAAATGCATCATACTTCAAGAGCTGAATATTGAAGAAGGTTGGCTATTAAAGACGATAAAACAAAGAAAATTGAAATATTTTGGTCACTTGAAACGTCACGAAAGTTTGGAGAGAACAATAATGGAGGAGTATATGCCTGGGAAGAGAGGAAGAGGAAGGCCAAAGGGAAGATGGGTGAAGGATGCGGCGGATGATCTCCAGATGGGTGTATCGGACGCGGGGCATCTTGCTTGTGATCGAGAAGTTTTCCGGAAGGTTGTTATGGGAGCGATGTTCTGAAAAGGACATGCTAATGAATGAATGAATGAATGAATGAATGAATGAATGAATACATCAAACAGACATAAATACATCGCAAAGACATGACAGAGACATAAATACTCTCAACAACTTGACAAAACCAGAAATACATCGCAAAAACAATGAAGAATGATGGGTCTGAGACGAATTCAGAGCTGAAGAAACTTGATAAGAACAGCGGAGTAACATAATGAAGCTACTCCATTGCCAGTCTTCGGACAGACTGCTGTCCTGACGACGACGACGACGATGATGATGGTGATGATGATGTTGATGATGATGATGATGATGATGATGATGATGATGATGATGATGATGATGATGATGATGACGACGACTACGACGACGACGATGAATATGATGATGATGATGATGATGATGATGATGATGATGATGATGATGATGATGATGATGATGATGATGGTGATGATGATGATGATGATGATGATGATGATGATGATGATGATGATGATGATGATGATGTAAAGAGCTATTAAAACATTCGCTATTTAATACATTGATATACAATAGGTTCAAACGACCTAGAATGCATTCATTGCACCAGGAGGATAACTGTTCTGTGATTGTGTTACCTCAATTTTCCAGCAAGGTATTTGTGTTTGTTCGTTGATATGACTGTTGAGCGAAACGATCGCTTGCATCTTACGTACGTGTATCTGATTTTTTTCTTCTTTTCCTTAGTTAGTTAGTTAGTTATCAGTTGGGGTATCTTCGTTGCACTCCGGACATGTCCATAGGTGCTCAGATCCTCCCCCCAGCATATGCATCAGCGTCCGGTGGCTAATAGTGCCAGTTCTGTGTTGGTTGACGAGGCGCTTTGTTTTCCCGATGTACCTCTCGCGTCTGGCTGTGCCGATTCTTACTCCCAGGTCTTTCATCCTGGAGAGCGATGTGGAATCACTGGCGTCAAAATCCTCTGTTCTCGCCATATCTTTAAGGGCGTTAATAACATCCGCACGATCCATGGGCTGGCCATCTACAGGGGGTGCAGAGCCAGCCAATTTATCAGCTCGTTCATTTCCCTCGACTCCCGCATGTCCCGGGACGAAGATGAAGGTGACTTTGCGGACAACAGACTTCCGCAGCGACTCAGTCCACTGTCTACGTACAGATCCAGCTTCGACCTTCTGAATCATGCTCATTGAATCACTTAGTACACACACGTTGGTATAATGCTGTGATTCCAGCCATATGAAAGCCTGTGTAACTGCCATCACCTCCATCGTCATGCTGCTCGTGGTCATAGAGTGGGCACCACTGGATTCTTGAACGGTTCGGCCCGCTGAACGGGCTGTAAATGCCCACGCACTTCTCTGCTGCTTTACAACAGATCCATCTGTATAGATGAGCACTTCGGGGCTATCTGAGTGATCATAGATGAGCGCGTTAACCTCTGCATTGACAGCGGCAGGGTTCTGCTCTCTGCACCGTCTGTCGAGTGTGATAATGCAGGAGAAGGTACACTTAAAAGCTGGAGGCACCGGCACCCATTCCTTGCCGGGGTTGATACTGGTAAGACTGCAGACCTGTCCGACGACATCTTCCGCCCGACCCATCCATGATTTGCCCCTCTTTAGCCTGTCACCCTTTTCTCTGAATACAGCGTCATGCAGAGGGTGCTGCTCATCTGCACTTATTTTTAAGTATGCACGAGCTCTCCAGATCTTGATCCTGTGTTCCATTGTCGGGAAGTCAAGGAGGTATCTCATTGCTACACAGCTGGTGTCTCTCGTGCAGCCCAAAATGATGCGCATGGCTTCATTTTGTACCTTTTCAAGTCTTCCAATCTGTGTAGGGCTGACAGTGAGGATGGCCAGGGCATACTCGATGCGTGAAAGCACAAGTCCTTGGAACAGAAGTAATAGCAGTCTTTCCTTGATCTCCCCCGTTATAGTGGGTGTTTATTCGGATTCAAGCTGCTCTCTGTATTTGTGCCCTGGAAAAGTGTATAAAAGGTGCAAATTCTACAACGCAGATAATACAGACGTTCGTTTACACAAGCACACATTTACACAAAGAATGCACATATCAAATAATATATTACACATTGAATAGTAAGTATGGGAAAAACCAGGTTTGTCTTTCAGTGATACGTATTTCACTGTAGTTGGATTTTACCTGCACGAATGGCTTTTCGTTTGATATATTTTGTTGATGTTAGGATTAACTAATCAGAATTTCATTCGGCTTAGATTGAACTGAAATACTAGACAATTTTAAAATATATTTAAACATAAAAAATAATGTGGATGATTTCCCATACCTAACAGACTAACGTTCACGGGATCCTTAAATCCTTGCTTAACAAAGCAAACAATGTTGATGATGTTGGTGACGGTTCCAAACACATCAATGGCTTGACACAAAAAGGGATAAATGACCCAAAAGATTATTGTTATTGTGGTGTCACTTATTAAACTACTGTGGTGTTTGTTCCGTTCATAGCAAGACTGCCTATGGAACTGTTGCTCAGCTCTACCATGATAGATTCGACTGTTCATTCGACAACTATCGGAACTTATTGTAGTATTAATTTATGGCTCAAAATAGGAGTAATCTATGTTTTGCACTTACACGAACCCGTTCAATATAAATTTAAACCACAAGTATAATTTTAATCCCTCAAGTATAAATGTAAACCGTAACGTAATAGTTTACCGTCGTACTAAAGATATAGTTTTTCATTTTCGTTTAAGAAACGCCAAGAAATATATGATATACTTCTCACCCACAGATATATATTTACTAGAGCTGAATACTCTGAGATGGGTGTTTCAATTAAATCACTGAATTACTTTATCCACTCCAGAAAACGTCTGCAGGTTAATTTATAGTACACATGAAGCTGACAATATTAAACTGCATGAACGTTTTCAGTTACTAAGTAGCTAGCTAAGTGACAATACTAAACTGCATGAACTTTTTCAGCTACTACAACTCAACTAACGTTTACTTTACATTAAGTCCAAACATATTCATACAATTAAGCGTCAATGTGCTCCACATTATCTGTGGCCGTTGTCTAAACATAAAGCAAGGCATTGTAAGAACACTGTATATCCACCAAATCTTGTAGTGATAAAACTCTACCGCGGAGCAGCACGAAAGCTGGCTTCCGGTCGCCATACGTAATCCCCCTTCCCAGAATGTTTCCACCCTGTACCTGCATGACCCTCTCTGGAGGCGGGCCACTCGGTAATAACTCCGGATGTACGTGAGTGAGAGAAAGCAGGGTCCAGGGACCTGTAAGGGGTAAGGGACTAACTACACCTGAGTTTTGGCCAGAACACATCTTCAATTGTATAGCTTACCCATAGCCCAACCTACCCCATTGGCATTGGTATATTATCCTGCCATGCATTTGTACCATATTTCGGGAAGTTCTATCCGATTGTCCACTTGTCCCACGCATACCCATTGTGTCTGCTCCCAAGCCACCACGTCCAACGGAGGAGAATATCGTGCACCTGGTGCTTTGTTTCTCACATATATCCTAGTAGCCTTTGGCCGCGTGAAGTCGGCTTCTTCGGCTGTTGTTCGCCTCTGTCGTCGCCTCCGCATCAGCAGTTCGTTATACACCTCATATGTAGACGTCGTTGCCGTCTTGTTGCCGTTCTCGGACCCTGTTCATGCCTCAAAGACTTTCACTCCCGCTCGTTCCCTAGGAAGCTAGCTCTTTCTCTGGGCTACTTGGTTGTGGCCATGGGCTCCCCAAACCTTACTCCGTCTCTGCTGCCGAGCGCGGTTCTATCATCAGTACGTACACCACCACAAGCAACTTTGCCGGAGGTTGGACTATAGCCTACATCCTCTTGATCTCTGTGAATGCTATAACCTGTTGTTTCCCGTTCTCAAGTGCACTGCCCTCAGTTGGAGGGATGGCTGAGGAGTCGACACGGGACAATAATAATTATCTTTGACAAGAGGTTGTTCGCTACCTTCGATGTTAATCTGTGGAAATGATATACTTCCACTTGCAGACATGAAGGTGAACCATTTTATTGCAGTTGTGTATCCTACTCGTCATTACGATTGCTTCAAAGCCAGCACGAGGGGTTTTTTGCAGCCTTGAAGAGTAATTTTTGTGTCCGAGTCTCGCTTGTCCCCTTAAGCCAAGATGCTTAAGTGTCGTATAAGGAGAGGGAGGCTAGATCTCTAGCTCCCACCTCTCAGCAAATAGCCTGACAGTAGACCCTTGCTTTGTCAGACGTGCGACCAAATAATTGTACTTCTCCATCTTGTGTGCAGCTCCTCGTTATGTTACGGTGAGCTCGATCAGGTTAACTGTCGAGCCGACGAGGAGTGCAGTACAATATCAGGTTGCAAATAACACTGTCAAATTACCTCCGGTTAATATCGATGCCCTTTCAGTGCAGTTGCTGCCACAACCCAGTCTTCCTTTCCTCCACTTTACTGCCAAGCCTTTGACGAAGTAAATGCGCATTGGCCTTGAAGTGGCCCTTCTGTTCGTGCGTCTCCTTGCTTCAACCACTGTGGCTGTCAGAGCAGTAGAAACCGTATTGTGGTACCGTGTGAATCGGCCTTGGCATATGGCTACCTTTCACGCAGGCATCACATGCTCTACTGTCTGATTCTTCGCGAGACATCCCGAATCCGATGATTTACGCCACTTGACCAGGTTGGTAGCTGATGGTGGGAAATCGTAACGTGATCTGACGATGAAGCTTAGGTGCAGTAGTGTTATGTGCCACAATATCGTTCCATGTCAGGACCTTTCCATTGCCCCTTCTTAAGACACGCACTAGACATGCTTCGAATTTGGGGAAGCCTTATGGACTCTCACTTCGTCCTCTCCTTCACGGATCTCCTGAACCACATTGTCTCTGCTTTCATTGGCCGTCGTTTTTGACCACAACTGAGCTTGTCATGGTGATTAAAATCTTATCTATTAGAACTGGTGTGTCCCACGACTTCCTTCAGATCGAGTGATTATGGGGCAGATTCGACTACGCTGTCGGCTCTCCACTTCCTTCATGCTCTGAGCGAGAGTTGTGAGCCGCTGAGTGTGTGATCTGGAGACTGGTGCAGCATCATTGAGAGTCTGGCTTTCCACGTCTGTACTTCTTTATGGTGGATTTGAACGGGAGGGCGTGCTCCAGTTTCTTGCAGTACATCGTTACTTTCCACAGACATGTTGGTACACGAAGCCATTTCTTTGTCGCCGCGCAAATTTTTCTCTCCATCAGTATTACTCTGCTCGTATTTATCTCATAAATTAGAAGAGGTCAAAGTTGCTTCGGAATCAGCATGAATTTTAGACACCAGATCCTGAATTTCCCTGTCACTGCTTTGTTTTTTCCGATGGCACGCAGAATACTCTCCGTTGTTTCGTTTAAGAGTTGCATTGCGTTGTTTTTTTTTTTCTCCCTCAACGAGAAATCGTACACACGGCCGACACTTTTCACAGGTTCCTTCATCACGGTGGCAAATGCTTGGCGGACAGCCTTGGACTCGGTTGCCGCCATATTTCCCTTTCAAGATCGACAAGACTTTCTTGGTCTTGAAGCTCACCCTGCACCAATTGGTCAATTCATCGAGCCTGAGTCTAGCTAATATAATCTTATATAGCGTACTTCGCTACCCAACAGTGGGGTATGCTTACACATCTGGAGAATTATACCACAGATACCTATACTATACATAGCTCAAGTTAATTAAACATTATCTCATTAGAGAATATTTGCGACCTTAAACAATCCTAGTATATTAAGCATTCTGCTGTCCTGTTCTATGGTGTATTTTCTTTAGCCTTATCGCACTTATCAAAATAATAATAGTGATGTTTTCAAGAATTTCACATGTGATTATAGTGTTTATTATTATTATTATTATTATTATTATTATTATTATTATTATTATTATTTAAGATAGAGATATTAAAACAAGTATGAATCAAATTATGCATGTGTGGAGTGATAGAAGTCAGCGTGACCGCGAGGCTTAGTTCGCTTGCCTTAAGTTTACGGCGGAGTTGTGGGTTCAATCCACACGCCGGTAGTATTAAAGGTTGACATCTCATTCATACAACAAACTTTTGAAGATAAAACTGAATAGTCAATAAACCTAGAGTTGGAGGTGATGGTAACATTCTACAGCGGACATACAACAAGGAGAGATATAACAATGACATGATATATAACACGCATGAGCACTGAATACCGTAGCCCAAAAATAACATTATTTCCGTTGTTCTAATGCGCGCGCGCGCGTGTGTGTGTGTATGTAAACCTGAGAGATAAGGTAAACAATAATTGCTACACAATGACGCCTGTCACTGCTGCATTACATATATAGCGTGAATAAAGTAGCATTATACTTCACGTTAAATATACTGTCTTGTTATAATGACAGTTGCACACTGACTTATCATATGTTAATAACACTTGTTCGTTGCTTGTAAGCAATAATGTATGTATATATATTTTTCATATTTAATATTGATATGTACATGTCGACATAAAATCTACATTCGCAGAGTAGACAGTAAATACTAGTAATTATGTTTGTTAATTGTGTAGCTCATAATAAAATTATATTTTGCGATATATGTGTTGTGTTGTTTATTTTGTGCAATACAAAGTGATAATAAACAATGTCTCCACTGCGACATGAAATATTCAATATGAAAGTACCAGTTAAAGAACCACTGCGCTAGCCATATATTTGTATAGACCAATACATAGCCCCTAACTCCTTGTCGAAGGTCTTACGGACGCAGTTCGTGATCCCGCATACCCACGTTCGAAACATCTCCGGGAGATTTGGCAGCAGACCGACTAGAGTTGGTTTTTTTACAATATGGTATTGGTGCCGGTCGTTCAGAAAGCAATGACAAACTACTGAACGTAAAATTGCCAAGAAATCACAACAGCAACCCAAAAAAAATGCTGGTGTTGACTGCAATGTTCTGTAAAGGATATGCAACTAGCTTTAACTAACACATAGCCACTCCACATAACCGGCAGACAACAGTGGTAGCCAAAAATCCTCCAGGCTTCCAGCAATGCATAAGATGACATTTATTTTTAGAGCTCTTGCATAATATTGTGGCATTATTCATTTGGATCTATATGTTTGCAGACAATATCGAAATTGTTAGTAAATTTGCCAGCCCGATATTTTAAGGCCAACATGCACTCTTTGAGTGATGGTACTCATTGTAGGCTGGGTCTGGTAGCGAATCCAGAACACTATATATATATTTTTTTTAATCCTCATTGATTTTCTAGGTATTGTACGTTGTGTAGTTTGCCATTGCTGTCTGAACGAGAAGTCAACGCTGAAGTCAAACTTAATGCTGGTATAAGAAATAGTCACACCAATACGTCTGGAACAAGTCAAGCTGCAGGAGCTGCCGGATCAGCAAAGCAATGCTCTAACTGTCCGCCTGTCGGAATTTCGATTCTAGACCCATTGCCAACCAAGACTTAGGGCCTGGTATACCCTGCCATGACATTTAGTCTTTAGGTTGCATTTCCTCGCACTAGGATAAGGCTTGTATCCTCCCAATTGCGCTCCTCCGTCCGAAGCCGTTGGCACAATGTGTGGTGTCGGGTTTGGTAAGCGTCGCTCAACATTTGGCGCTAACAGAAGCAGGCAGTACCGTCTACTATCATACGGTAGCTTAGTCATATCTAACTAAGACCTGATATATTAATAATGGAATATTCTTGCATCTTACCTATGTATCCTAATATAATATATGCATCTTAGCTATGTATCTTAGTGGAATGTATATTTGCATGTTACATATGTATCCTAATGGAATATATAAGTGGCGTTCATTTGAAATCCGTTCGTGCCGCATCGCACGTAATTGCGTACGTTGAGCATGATAATGTCATAGTAATGTGATAAGTAATAACCAATGAATAAAAGAGCACGTTCTTATCGTCCCATGGTGCATCGGTTCTTTTTCTGACCGTTGAGAAAATTGCCGGGTTGATCCAATATCCGTCCAAAGAAGCTCAAAGAGCGGTGAATCAGTTTCTTTCATTTGAAGGATGTCGACCAGTGGCCTTTCGTCGAAGAATGCAGAGTACGGTAACAAATGTGTGTCGAAGACAACAGTGACAAACTGGGCACGATTGTTTCGGAAAGGACATTAGTTCACGGCAGACCTTCGACGGCCGGATCAAGCACATATTGTTGCAACAGAAAAAAAAAACTATCGCCAAAATTTATGCAGCAGTACAGATGAAAAGTTGTCGAAGCATACGTTCGCTACCGAAAGAATTTGATGTGTCAATTGGGACAATTCAAAAGGTCGTTCGTTAGAAACTGCAATATCGGAGGGTGTATAGCAGGCGCTGAATCATGGTGTCACCACTTTGAGCAGAGCAGCAAAAGAGAGAGCATGCAAAATGGAAGCCAAATAATTCAAAATACAGGTTTCCGCTGGTAAGGTTATTCTGAGCGCATTTTCTTTTACCTTGAAGGGCTATTGTTGGCTGACTTTAAAGAACCTGGTGTCAACATCAACTCTACCCACTACTTGCAAACACTAGACAAGCTGCAAAAAGCCATCAAGAATAAACGACCCGGCATGCTTTCTCCCGGTGTGATTTTGTTGCACGATAATGCTCATCCGCATGTCGCAAAGATTGTGCAGGAAGCATTAGCCAGGAAGAAGTGGGACATTCCGCAACATCCAGCCTATAGTCCAGATTTGTCACCATGTGCTTTTCATTTGTTCGGACTTCTAAACAAAGCTCTCAAAGTGCAACGATTTCAAACAGATGCAGACGTAATGAACGCGGTAAACGCTTGGTTCAGTGAGCAACAACAATCCTTTTTTTTGCGGACGGCATTCGCCTCCTACCTAAGCAATGGGATGCTTGCCTGAATGTCTACGGCGACATTTTCTCACCAACCCATGGTGCATAATTCTTTCAAAATGAATGCTTTCTTTAATTCTACCACAGCTGTTAATGTTTCTGTCATGCATTTGTAATAAAGCCATTGGAACGGGTTTAAAATTAACGCCCCTATTATATATATATATATACATCTTAGCTATGTATCTTAATGGAATATATAAGCACCCTAACTATATATCCTAATGGAATATATGCATCTTAGCTATGTATCTTAGTGGAATATGTATGAATCTTAAATATGTATCCTAATAGAATATAAGCATCTTAGCTAGGCATCATAATGTACCATAATTGCACCTTAGCTATGTATCCTAATGTAATATGTATGTATCTTAAATAAGTATTTTAATGGATTGTATATTTATCTTAACTATTTATCTTAATGAACTATGCATGCATCCCGACTATGTATCTTACTGGGCTATTTATATATCTTAAACTAAATTGAGCGAGTGGCTACAGTACAATTACAAGATTACTAACAATTTAAAGCAGAGACGGCCATGAAATAAAACGCATTCCGCAATTAATATACACAACTTCGGGCTAGTTAATCATTTATGCGGCAGCAACGTCCAGCTTCTTTGAGGACAAGAAATAAAATCCGACTGGTAATTTAAGAGGCTTTTCAGGATCATCACAAATTGGAAAAAAATACTGAAAAATGGCATTTTCCACATAGAAGATAAATATCTTAGCATAATCAGAAAACAACAAATATACTGTAGGAAATAATCTGCCATCACAAATAAAGAAGAGCTTAAGTTATTTCACAAATATCACCACTATCTGCCATGCTGAACGGTCAAGGAGTTTAAGTTCCCCCACAAAAATGTGTCCCTTGTATTCTTTTCCCTCTCGGCCACTGATAATCTTACGGTGTATTAGTACCACTACTTTTATCGTTTCTTTACTTTATTCAGTCTCAGTAGAGATTTGTCCGCAGCAGACGAGCAATATCTCCGGTGGGCCTATTCTCGCCGGTCGCGAGATCCGCACTATGGAAGGATGGGAGAATTGCTCGCAATAGACGAGCAATATCTCTGGCGGTATCTCCGGCGGGCCTATTCCCACTGGTTGCGGAGTCCTCTAAGGTCAGGCGGGGAGTTTGACGATAATGCACGCTTTACACAGGTCCGGACACCTGTGATTTACAGATGTGCGAGTCCTTATGGTCCAGGCGCGTACGAGGCCCTCACCTGTGGTACTTGGCTGAACGCCTCTAAGCCGGGTCCCTTGGGTTTCAGGGTCTGGCCATCACTCGCCACCTGCTCGTGGAGGTGAGGTCTCGGAGGTTGACGCTGAGCCGCCAGCGTCTGCAGCCTACCTTGTGCCAGCCGTATTGGTTACCCATTCCTCTGGAAAACACAAGGGCTAGGCTGAGAGAGGGAAAGCGTTTGAGCACCACATATTTCTTGTGATGTAATATTGGCCACATTCCAACTCACATACTTTGGTCTGTCAAGACTGCAAGGTGCCACTCATTAATTCAATCAGCCCGTCTTTATTTCTCTCTTTAGACGGGTTCTATCTCCAACGTCCGTGATCTAATGGGTGTTTATAAAGTCTTACTACACTGTGTATGTAAAACAAATTTGAAACAAAAATGCGTTCTTTCGTTGATAACACCATTCTGTTTGGAGTGCAAAGAATTAATCCAGGAGACGACAACCATTCGCTGCATATTGATTGACAATGGACTGTAGAGCACATATTTTAATGACGTCATGTACTTCATTTTTCAAATGTTTTCTACAAACAAAGTGTAATGAGACTTTACATACACCATGTAGTTGTAATGGGGGAAAGAGATGAGATTGTCATTAAACGTTACTGTCGTTTCCCAGCTCATTGTGGTAAAGACCAACTGACCGATAATGTCGGGAGAAGTGAACAGTTCATTGTGAGAGGTACGATTCAGTTAACTCTGTGTTCATGATCTCACTTATTCGCAGAAGTCACACGTGCCTGTTTTTTTTTTCAGTTTGTATTTCCTGCTGCTGCCTTTACTTATCATAGCCATTAGTGTTTAATTTTAAATGTTATCACTCTACACATGTTATTCTTTTGAATACGTGTTCTTCTTATACCAATTGTTAACTGGCTGGTTAGTTGGTTGATTCATTAGTTAGCTGGTTTCTTGGTTAGTTGGTTGGTTGGTTGGTTGGTTGTCTGGTTAGATGGTTGGTTGATGGAGAATAATTCTTTGGAAGACTATTTAACTCTTAAGCCTTTCAGATAGCCTGCGCACAGAAATGGTAAATGTAGAGACTTCCATCCAACCTGGTAACAAAAACATGTCCAGGGGGTTTGTGTCGTACAGAGCTCCCCTTCCTCTATCCGGGCTCAGAAATGAGCTGGAAATGTGAGACTGGTCCTGGGACCTAAAATCTCTAGATATAAATAGTTTGAAGTAACAAAGGCCTCGCATCAGCAGTGCTCATACATATTGGAAGTAGGCTTGGGATGTTACAGATCCCTCCACAAGTTGTAGATATGCAAGTTTCAACTTAAGCCTCATTTATATCCCATCTTCAGCAGACTCAATCCTCATTCATATCCCATTGTCAACAGACTCAGACCTCATTCATACCCCATTGACAACAGACTCAAACATCATTCATATCCCATTGTCAATTGACTCAACCATCATTAATATCTCACTGTCAACAGACTCAAACTTCACTCCCATATGGCATCTTTTTTATTGAAACAATATGCGAAGGTGTAATTCTTGACATAGACAACATGGGTCTGTTGGATTTCGTGTAATTTCTTTCCTAGACATTGTATAGACAACTGAATAAGTAAATAACAGGGGAATTCCCAGCGTACATTGCATCCAATAGTAGAAACAGCAGCAACAATTCAATTTCCAATGGCTTAAATAATAATGACGTATAAATGGCAACAACATAAACAATGATTTAGATGAAGGATAGTTTTATTGGTTTATCTTTCATTATTTAACTTTCATTATTTAATAATTATATTATTATTTAATTATTTAATTAACGTTACATAATTAAGAATAATTATACATTATTTTACAAATAGTAAAACTGCAGCAAAACACCAGCGGGTTCCCCTTCTTAACACATTTGAAAATGTATCAGAATCTATTTTAGATAGGAGCCCCGCACGGGAATTTTTTTATTTTTTTTTTAGAGGGTTTTTCTAGAAATTGGCATTTCTACTTTATAAATGAATGTTATATTAATATTTCTATGAAGATAGTGAAACTCACGTAATCACGAGAGTCTTGAAATGATTCACTCACTAATAAGGGGATTCGTGGAGCCCGATATTCTCTTGTTCCGGAATAAGGGCCAATCGAAATTTACTATATTAAATATCCGGTAGTAATATTCGGTACGCAGTTACGACTCACACTCTTCGAGACAACATGTGCTGCGCCTGTATTTCAAGCTCATAAGGAACAACTGAATGCGATCTATAGTAATATTTCAGATAACAAGGTGGTTGTTCTCTAAACTAAGGTTCCCCTTTTCGGTGGATGAGTTTCGGTGACAACCTGAATCAACTATAATATTTTGAATGAAGTTTTATCAAATGGCTAACATTTATTCAAATCGGTCGTTATGAACTAAGACTTGCCTGGAAGACAACGGTTCATGTCAAATTTGGTTGGGACATATAAACTGCATCATGTCCGATGTGTGAACAGACTATCCAGATTGGTATAATGGCCAAAGAATAAACAGTCTATCAGAGTGTGTCCTGGTCAATGTACACACAGTTTTTCCAGAGTAGCATAATGGCTCTTGTATAAACATTGTTTCCTGAATCGACATATGAATTGGATCATGACCACTATCTGCACAGTGGATCCTAAGTTGATATACAGACTACCTAATGGCCGTCTTGTATAAAGAGTATATCCTCCTGAAAAAGGTTACATATCGACTGGCCATACATTGAACATTGTCTCCTACGGTGAAAGACGAATCACCTAATGGCAAGCGTTCTAGAATCATAGAATTTCGTCGGACCACGTTGCAAATAGCCAAGCTGTCAACATCAATATGTCCGGCTAGATGTTATCAGTCTGCAGCATAACTACTGAAGGGAACTGTCCTGATGGTCGGAGAATGCAAGTATATAGGCCAGCTTCATCCATCTTTTCAGCACATTGGAGTCTTGGGCAAGTCAGGTGAAGTCGTTTGTGCATCAGACCATACTGACAGTGACAATATCTCTCGGGTCAATAATGGCATCTCTGTGCAGCCTACCTAAAGCATTAGGGCTGGACTGCGTATATACTTTGTAGGACTGTCAATGCATTTTTGCATATATGTGTCTTTGTGTTGTCTATTTCGGCTATTGAAGAGTCTATATGAAATTATAGTTTTGTGTTTACACTCTAACTCTTGTCTGATCCATGTCAATAGTGGGAATGAATTACAGTGGAGTCTGGATAAGTAGAAGTCACAGGGGCCGAAGTAATTTGTTCTACTTATAAGAAATTCTACTTATCCAGACTGCACTGATTTACACTAATACCATGCAGTAGCATTGAGTAACATGATTTTACCACTTAGGAAATACAGTTAGTGAACAAATAAATAGCAACACAATATCAGACTTGCTTAATTATTTTAGAAAACGGAACATTAAATCAATCAATCAATCATGTGCCATGCCGGAAAGCGTGGGCGGTCATGACTCGCCATTTCACTCGATCACCAGTGTCGTGGATCAGCTCAGTGTTCCTGTCTCGTCCATGCCATGTGGCCAAGCCATCCAGGTATTTTCCTCTCGGTCTTCCTCTTGGTCTGTTCCCCTCGATCTTGAGAGTTGTCACTAAGTTCTCCAACCCATTTCTTCTCATAACATGTCCAAAACATTTTGACTGTCTACGTCTAATTTCTCTAATCAGTCTACGATGTTCATTTGTCTCCTGTAGTACTTGGTCATTGGTTTTTCTGTCTGTCCATGGTATTCTTTGCATTTTCCTCAGAAACCACATTTCTGCAGCCATCAGATGCTTTTCAGCTTGACTGCTCATTGTCCAAGTTTCACATCCATACAAAAGAACAGGCTCTATGTATCCCCTCAACACTCTTTTTCTCGTTTCAATTGACATCTTTTTATTGGTCAGAATGTTTTTCATCTTGCTAAAGGCTACTTTCGCCATGGCGATTCTTGTTCTAATCTCTTCAAGGCATCTGCCATCAGATGTTATAACTGTTCCAAGATAATATTACCGATTCACTTGTTGAAGAATATTTCCATTTACTCGTATATTACATTGTGGCACTTCTTCCTTCCTACTGACAACCATAACCTGAGTCTTTTTACAATTTAATTCTAACCCCAGTTGCTCACTGTGTACAACAACCGCATCTACTAATTGTTGCAGGTCCTGCGCATTGTCTGCAATTAATACTGTATCATCTGCATATCTAATGTTATTGATGTTTCGTCCTCCAATGCTGATTCCATTTATATCCTCTACATTTCTGAAAATATTTTCACTGTACAGGGAAAAAAGATTAATGTCAAGTGCAAACATTAAAGTCAAGTGCAAATTTCCAAATTAATTAAAGAAAAAGTCTCTCATTTTTTGAAACCATGCAACCAGCCAGCACTACAATTCCAGTCTGTCTGACC
>JACEFZ010028332.1:182500-299001 GCA_014155875.1 Cepaea nemoralis
GCAATGAACAGTACTGAAATCATAACCACCATTTTTGCTGCTTTTTGGTTTCTGGTGGTAATGCTATCATTGTGTGCAGTAGTTCGTCGACTTTTGTCTCCACCTGGTTTTGGTCTGCAGTTTAATTGCCAATGTTATTGTACAGACAGCTATTACTACAAATGCAAAAGATGATACAAAAACATTGTTGATTGCAAACGAGATCCTTTCAACTCGGTCTCGATGTTAGGAGAATACAACTCCGATTAGAGATGTGTTTCTAAGTGGGAAAAAGTGTATGTCGAGTCTGCTTACTTCATATATAGGGGACATACTTACTATGAGGATGATGAAAACACACACTGTTATGATGGAGACCCTTCGAGATGTTACTAAGGTCTTGACCTAACAAGTAAATAGTAAAACGTTTACAATCAAAAACGGCAATTATCCATTTTCTTGTTAAGGTATAGTAGAAACGCAAAAGAAGGTGATTATTATTTATCGCAGATTTTGCACTGATTTGCTTAAGAGAAAATATAATTGTAAAGCTTGAAAATTTGATTCAATTTTCGTTAGCGTTAACAACAATACAAGTATAACTGTTGTATAAACATACAATATTCTGCTTGGTCTATGAAAGCTAACGACGATCTCCATAACAACTTATGGAATCTGGGTGCATGAAATTAGTGTCGATTCATAACTATGAATTTATCGAAGCCATTATAAGCAGCATTCACGGAGTGCCGATTGGTCTACACAAATGTGAGTCTAGAACCATATACTCAATCCGCCTGTGGCTTGTAAACGGAACCTTTACTTTTTACTTACATTTATTATAAATATATACGGTACATGATTTCAGTTTGTTTTATCACAGGGCTGTGACTCCTGGGCAATTATACATGCTTTTGGAGATCACGAGCTGTGGAGATACCAGTAGGAAAGGCACTTCATGATGAGCCTGCGTCTGAAAAGTCACTTCCTGCCAGGGTTAGGAATGAGATTGTGAATGTCGCTAATTACCTACCAATGGCAACATCAACGAGTTTTAAACTATTTTATAGAGTAGCGAGTCTCAGTGGCGAAGTGGTTACCCGCTACCTGCCTCACGCTCCAAAGGTCGTGGATTCTATTCTGGGCTACGTCATTTGCTTCGCGAGTACAATATTCTCAGAGACGCCTGTGGGCTTCGCTGGAGCTACATAGTTCGTGATTTGTGGGACGCACATCCCGAAATCTTATATATGTTATCATCTGCAAAAGATGTGACATGAAATATATTGGTCAAATTGGCAGACGCCATGGCGACCGCTTTAGGGAACACCTTAGAGACATTAATCAAGGCACCGACAAACCTGACCCCAACCACTTTAATTCTTCTAACCACAATGGAGTCGACGATGTATGGGTTACTGCATTGAAACCTTGCTTCTCTAACAACTACATTAGACTTAAAATGTATATCCAATTAATAAACTCTATGGGCTGCGTTCACCCAGCAGGAATCAATACTGTTGTTGATGTTGTTGATAACTATGCTATTTTCCCTGTATTATATTCATATCGGACTGTTTGCACACCATTTGGCAACACAAACATTTGTAACCTAAGAGCGCCTTTCTAAACCGGTTCAAACCACCATTTTCGTTTCTCTCCTCCCAACTGTATTTAATTTAGTTTTGTGTTTTAGTTAGCTTGTTATCTGTTTGTGTTGTCCTATCCTTGACAAAGGTTCGTAGAACCGAAACGTCGGCGGGGCTTTGTTGTCCTGTAATACTTATTGTTTTGTTTTTTATACTTCAGTATTATATATTTATTGATTGTTTATGTTTTTGGATAAGTCACACTTTGTTTTCACCTGTGTAAAGTTAAGTTTTTTGTCAGGTACGTACATTTCTTCTATTTCTAGTATGTCTCTTCTTGTCGCAGGAGCTAAATATACCTAATTGTTTGCAATTCATATTGTACCCATCATAGGCCGGGTGTCGGTTAAGTTTACAAATCCGATTCGTAGCCGATTGGAACATATGACCACCTGGCCAGCAGCCAAGCATCATTATACTAATTGTTTAATGTTGATTACATTCCAGGGCTCCTGATTTCTTCGGGATTGCAATAAATATAGAATTTCATAATTCGGGATGTATATCTCCAGTATCATATTTTGTGTTCAACAGTCTGGTGACTTGGTCCATTCCCTATTCTTCAAAGGCATTGATAATTTCTGCTGTGATGTTATCTGGACCTGGGGTCTTGCAAGTTTTCATATGGTTAAGAGCACTCTGACCTTCCATCTATAAAATTGATGGTCCTTCATTATTACTTCGAATACCATACTGTTCTTCTCTTGTATAATCATAAAGGTTTTTCACATAACCTGATCATGCATGAAAAATCTTATCTTTTTCTATTATGATTTTTCCATCTTTTGTTTTCAGACAGCCTCTTGATGAAGGTATTCGTGTATTAGAAACATCCTGAATTCTCGTGTGCATTAATATGGTAATGTTACTATTGTATTGTAGTGTGTTTGTGTTTTTTTTTTCTTCCAATTTCTATGCTAATGTGTCTCAAGCCATGTTTTGTGCCTCTTTGGGTAATGTTTTGACTTTTCTGTGAATCTCTTCACATCTGTTAGGATTATTTTTGTTGTGTCTTCTTGTTTCCATTAGTCGTAAAATTTCTTACGTCATCGATTTCTTAAGATCTACTTTCTTTAATTTTGGGATAGTTGTATCTGCAGCCAAACCGATTGGGAAAAGAACGCACTATACTTACACAAAATGTCAAATAGCTGAACACCTGCATTAAACGTTGTCTAGAGCGACATGTAATATATGATTGCTTGTGGTTGGTGGGTTAGCTGAACGGTGAAGGTGGTAGTGGGGTGGTTGATTCCTTGGATAGTGGATTTGTAATTGGGTAGGTGGATTGGTTAGTTGGTTTTAGGGTTAACTGATTCGTGGGGAAGGGTTGGTTGTTTGATTAACATGTGTATGAGTTGGTGGTTTGGTTGGAGGGTTATTTGATGGGTTGTGTGGCGCGTCGTTAGGGTTTGGCTGCTTCGTTGTGAAACCTCTGAAGCAAAATCTTCTCTAAATCACATCTCCGATGCATTGTGATCAGGTGGTGTGATTCCTAAACATGGCGTGTATCTGTCGGGACGTCCTGTCAGGTGATAGAGTCTCATATCAACAAAGATTGCTGAAGAACTCTTTTACCCATATCCGAGCTATAGTTTTGGTGTACAAGACTGTACTCCATCTTGTTCCATTCCGATAAGCGTGGGCGGTCAAGTTTTGCCATCTCACTCGATCACCAGAGTCGTGGATCAGCTCTGTGTTTCTGTCTCGACCATGCAACGTGGCCAAGCCATCCAGGTATTTACTTCTCGGTCTTCCCCATGGTCTCTTCTTCTCGATCTTGCCAGTTGTCACCAAATTCTCCAATTAATTTCTTCTCATAACATGCCAAAAAAATGTTTAACTGTCTTTCGTCTAATGTCTCTAATCAGTTTACGACTTTCATTTATTTCTTGAAAGACTTGTTCATTGGTGTTACTGTCTGTACATTGTGTTGTTTTGCATTTTTCTCACAAACCACATTTCCACAACCATCAGATATTTTTCAGGTTGTCTGCTCACTGTCCACGCTTCACATCCATACAAAAGTACAAAGATGTACTGGCACTTCATATTTACCGACAGCGTAGTAAAATGTAGTCAGGCCAAGATTCAGAATAACCCACATGGAGGGGGTATGTTTAGACTTAGATTAACAATGTTTAAACCTTGATTGTTATGTATTTCATTGTCAAAATACTTCAATCCGTTGATAAGAGGGAGAACATTACATCTTATAAATTAGATATATATATTAACTTATTATATCATATCTTATAAGTGCCGTTACTGTACGACGCACCAAACTATAACTATATATATATATATATATATATATATATATATATATATATATATATATATATATATATATATATATATATATATATATATATATAGTGTGTGCCGTACAATAACAGCAAACAAATACACAAATTTACCTTTAATGGCATTGTTATGCACAAACATCTCTCCATGGTAATCAAGGCTGTGATCCAGCTGCTGATTCGAGTAAACGTGATGTGAGGCCAGCAGCCTGTCAGATACTGAAACTCATCTGGGTCAAATGGCAGCCTGATGTCTCTGAACGCTGGCGTCAAACATATATTTGTCCATATAAGGGGTAGTAGGCATCCAAGGTCAGAAACAGCCAATGCTGTGTTGGGAGAATAACGAGTACTGTGGACTTAACTATCATATTGATTGATTAGTAATTTAAATTGCAAAACTGAAACTACTATGTTCACGTGTTTGTTTCCATGTTGTGTTTATTTGGTTGTCATTTACACTTTTAGTGTCAACGTGTTAGATAGGACAGGAGACAGAATAAGGGGTAAGGACAGATAGGACGGAGATAAGGACCTCTACTAGGGGAGTAGATAGAATAGAGACATATCGCATGGGATAACTTAGGACAGTTATAAGACAGGACTTAGAATAGGACACGGACAGTGGCATATCTAGGACATTAGCGGGCCTAACCCCGAGGATGGGGCGGGGGATGCTAGTTCACGGGACAACACCCGTAAACAGAGTTAGCAGTAGGACAACCCAAGGTTGACACAGACCGGACTACTGTACTACGTGACGAGTGGGACAGCACGAGGTTTTGCTGACCGCACGAAGTTTAGAACGACAAGGGCAGCGACTGGACTGAGGTTCTTCAGACAGGACCCGACAGTCATCCAGACAGGACGTGTGATTGTTTTCCGAAAGCCAATGTGTAGTTTACAAGAGCGCATGTTATAATTCGCGAGTGTGAGATTGTATTTGAGTATGTACGGGTGTTGTGAGGAAAGGCGACATGTATATTTAAGCAGGCCCTTACCGCCCGATCGTGTATATGTAAAGATAGCAGGTTCGCCTGAAATAAAATAGTTGGTCGTTGAGGTGTGAATGAAGTGGTGAGTGTGCCTGGATGCAATTTGAGTTGTTGACAGGCAGCCCAATATGGTGTCAGATGTTCGAATGAATTCACAGCTCGCATGAATGACCAAACAAGAATGTTTATGTATAATTATGATGAATGATCAGGAAATAAGAGCGAAATAGCAAGTTGTGCGTGAGTGTAGAGTACGCATAACTAAAAGAAAGATTAAGATTGTGCGCAAAGTGTTAAAACGCATGAAATTGTAATCACTATATTATGTAAATTATGTGCACAGATTCGTTTCAGTTGATGCCCAAGCCAGTGAAGACTACACGACACAGACAATACGACAGCAGACACGACGACAGACACATATAATATTATTTCGTATTTCAGCTTTCCTGTCGGAAGAGAGACTAGACAGACAATTTGTACATTGTATTATCAATATCTTCGTTGAGTATTAATTGTTTGTGCTCTACACACCAGATAGCAGTTTGAAAGTGTTCCTAACATCCTGCGTGTGTGACTGGGAAGATCCAATAGATAACTCAGAAGAGCTGCATGAAAAGCTGAAATTTTTAAGACTTTCAGATAAGTATCCTATTGTTTTGACCTTGTGGATTAATGCAGCATCTTTGTTTTGATTTTACTGAATGCTGTAAATTGGATACTGTAATGTTGTCCAACTTCATGAATTGTCATCTGTATTATTAATGAACAGTGTAAAAGCTTCTGGTGAGTAAGATAACTGATAACAATGTCAACATTAAAGGAATGCATTGAAGCTGGGAAAGACCTGGGATATAGTGGCGACAAATTGGAACAGTGGGCAGATAAGAAATATAAAGAACATAAATTGGCAGCAATTGAGAAAGAGGAAAGAGATAGGAAGGCAGCAATTGAGAAAGAGGAGAGAAATAGGAAGGCAGCTGCAGAGAAAGAGGAGAGAGCACAGGAACGAGCTCATAAAAAATGCTAGCAAAGTTGGCTGAAGCCACCAAATTAAAGGAACTAGCAGATGCCACTAAACTGACAGAGTTGGCTGAAGCCACCAAACTAAAGGAGCTAGCAGATGCCACCAAACTAAAAGAATTAGAACTAGCTTATAGAGCAGAAGAAACGAAATTAAGAGAAAAACAGCTAGAAATTGAGGCACAGACCCAGTTAAAAATGAAGGAACTGGAGGTAGAGTCCCATGTGCACATTGCAGCTACTAAATTAAAAAGTAGAGAGGAGGAAAATAAGTATAGCAAATACAAAGGCATAGTAAAACCTTTTTGCCAAGGCGATTCAATTCCTGCTTGGACCAAAATGTAGAGTTTCAGTTAAAGTTCCAAGAAATACAAAGGGAACACTGGACAATGATATGCATGAAGCACTTGTCCGCGGAACCCTTAAATATAATAGAGTCTATTCCACAAGAACTACGGAATGACCACGATTATATTCACCATCGTATGATGCAGCATTTTCTTTTAGATGCCCCAGGGTATCAAGTTCAGTTTTCAAAGTTGAAACCTAAAAGCAATGAAACCTTCATTGACTACGTCTCTCACTTCCAAGACGTATACAATAAGTGGCTGAACGCTGCAAAGATAAATAAGAATTACGAAAATAATTAGGGATTTAATGATTATGGACACAATTATTTCTACCATCCCAAGTCCCTTCGCTAAATTTTTACAGCAGGCTGATGTAGATTCGTTAGAGCAGTTAGAGAAACGGGGGTCAGCTTATTTTTCTTCGAATAGGGACATATTTAAAGTTAACATAGAAGAGAGTGAGATAATGGCAGTTGCCAACAGTAAACCCCAAAAACCATTCAATATTAGGGAGAAGCAAAAACCCAATCTACCAAAGTGTCCATACTGTGGATTTGCTCACCCTCAGTTCGGAATGTGTGACCGTAACCCGAATTATCCATCTCATCTAGTGATGATGATAAAGAAACAGCAGAGTAAGAGAGAAACCTACAGACGTGCGGTCAAATGCTACTGTTGTCAATCTTTCGGGCACTATAGTTCACGTTGTATGGGACGAAAGAGATTGAGAGCAGTAAATGCTGTGCTTGTTGACTCATCGAGTGAAATTGAAAGTGAGCCAGGAAAAATGCGAGAGTGTGAAGAAAATGTGGTAGCAGCTATAGTGTACTTAATTACGATAGATGTGCAAGTTGTTATCAGTTTCATAAAGACGGAGTACTGAAATGCGGGCACACCGTGGCGTTTTCAAGTAAAAACGCGAACGCAGCAGTTGCCTCCAAAGGCAAACTAGAGTTCCACTACGGAATGGTGAATGATAAGCCTTGCCAACTCTTGATCGATAGCGGCAGTACCTTGATCGGTCTAAGAAAGGATATGGCTGAGCTAGAAGACTACACTAGCGAGTTCGTGAATTGCCGAACTTTTTTCGGGCAATATAGAAAAGTACCCACTCGCAACAGCTCGTATAAATACTCCTTTCTTATCCTGCGCATATACGTGCGCGATCTTGCATAACCCGTGTACAGATCTGAAAATCGGGTGTCTGCCAGAAGTGAAGGAATGTACCACTAACGAAATAAAAGCCTGGAGAGAAATCTATTCCAATAAGGCTAACGCTGTAACTAGGTCTGAAACAGACAACAAGACGACCTACCGAAATAAATGCTCCATCTCATTTCACCTAGTGGTACAGTAGAGAAAACCACAACAGAAGAGTGTATAAAGGCGTAACGCGCGAAACCAACAGTGTCACCCTATTTTAAATTTGAAGGGGCAAAAACCTTACACCTTGAACCTGAACAAAAGGTTTTATTACTTTTACCTGCGCTTGCGCTGCGCAAGCGCAGAACGTTTCAGGGCAGGAAGAAAAGGAAAAAAAGCTGGGAGCAGCCACCGTGGTGGAGTTTCGAGGTGGAGAAGGCTTGGGTGGATAAGCGTAGTGCTGTAAGGAGATGGCAAAATGCCAAGAAGATCAGAGCTGGTCATCCTAGTCCCTGCTTGCACTTAGAAAGAGAGATGCACACAAAAGTAAGCTATTTCAAAAAACTGGTCACGGTGGTTAAAAGCGAAAAATGGGCAGAGGTGTGTCAAAGAGTAAGCACAGACAAGTCACTGAAATTGTTCTGGTGACTACATAAAAGCATGAGTGGTGTAGTCAAGAATAAGAGCATTTCTGACTTCCAAGGTGCTGACCTCATCTGGCAGAGGACTGACGAGGACAAGGGCAAAGCCCTCTTTGAACGCTACCTTGAGCAGAGCAACCAGACAGACATGGGAGGCCGGAATCTGGCCAAGGAGGTCACCTCAGACAGATGCAAGGCCCAGAACACTTCGGATGAAGACACAGTGACAGTGAAAGAAATCAAGGCTGTGCTTCGACGATCAAAAAACAGTGCTCCAGGTCCTGATGGCATAAGATACGACGACATAAATAGGTGTACCGACAATGAGCTAGAGAAACTAGCAGACATGTACAACAACAGTATAGGGAGTGCTAGCATCAAGGAGGAATGGTTACACAGCTATCTGATTCCCTTGCCGAAGCCTGACAAAGACCACAAGAAAATTCAGGGATATCGAATTATAACCATGCAGAATACAATAGGCAAGCTGCTGGAGAAGGTAATTGCCAGGAAAATATCAAGCCAACTAGAGAGGCAAGGTGTTTTCCCACCTACCCTGGGTGGGTACCGCCAAAAAGAGAAACCTGGACCAATGCAGCAGTCTTTGCCCACGATGTCTATGAAGGTTTCCACTCAGGCACTGAAACCGTTGCTGCAGCGATTGATCTTGAGGACGCATACAACAGAGTACCACTGGATTTTTTAATGTTTCAGCTTCTTGAACTAAACGTAAGTCCATTCCTCCTTAGTTGGATCGCTGCAGCTCTCTTCCAACGGAAAGTAGTTTTTAGATGTGGCATTTGGACTTCGGAACCCGCAACAATATATCCTGGCCTACAACAGGGATCACCAATATCTCCGGTACTGTTCAACGCCTACACAGTGAGAATCACCAGTGAGCAGATCACTGGACCTGGCAGGACATTGTCATATGCCGATGATGTTTTAGTGTATCGTCAGGGTAAGGATAGAGAGGAGGTTGCTGTGGAACTACAAACCGAACTCAATCGCATAAGTACTTGGTGTGATGAAGCTGGGGCAATGGTCAACCCAACAAAGGCAACAGTGACTTGGTTCTCGTTGAATAATCATATTGTCAACAATCCAACACCAACTGTAATGCTGTGTTCAGAGACGGTGGAAAGAACGCAGGCAATGAATTACCTGGGGATACGGTTTGATCGAAGCCTTGCTTATAATGTGCACATAGACCAGGTGATAACAAAGGCCAAGCGGGGTTTGGCAGCGATGCGGGTGATGGCGGCAGCAAACTGTGAGCAGCGCCATCTATGTCTTCTGTACGAGGGGCTGGTCATGTCTGTTTTGGAGTATTCAATGGCAATCCTGACTGTCAGCCATAAGCAGATAGAAAGGATGGAAAGGATACAGAATGAAGCTATGCGCATTATTCTTGGATGTACAAGAGATACAGCATGCAGGGCGATGCGCTACCTTCTTGATTTTCCAACCATTGAAGAGAGAATGCAAGTTTGCAGGGCACGTGCCTACCTCAGAATTAACTGCAAACACACAGCATCCACTGCATAGTGAAATTAGGAAGGTGAAGGGCAGCAGGTTAAAAAGAGGACGGTCGTGGATGGGTCAAGCCGAGGACATTCTTCAACAGGTGTGTTCACTTGAGGACTTAGAACCTGGCGAGGAGTGGGTGCAAGTGCCAACAGACTTCTGCACATCCTTTTCAGTTTGCATCCAACTAGATAGAAAATGCAGACAAGAAAATCCGGCTGCTGTTGAGGCTGAAGTACAAGCGTTGATTTTCGAGAATTCGCTAGACAGTGACGCGGTCATCTACACAGATGGGTCGGTCGTCCGACATGTGAGAAGCTCATGGGCCTTTACAGCTCGGGCCGGAGGGAGAATTGTGAAGGAGGACTCTGGTGCTTTCACTGAAACCACAAGTAGCCTGACCATGGAAGTCATGGCAGTAAGTAAAGCAATAACATGGCTCGAGACACAGACATTCACTAGGGCTTGTTTCCTTAGCGACTCAATGAACATGATCAAGAGGATAGAGGAGGGGTCGATCCGAAGAGAATGGTTGCTGCCTCTGAAGCGGTCTCGGCTGGCAAAGATTAGTTTCATCTTCGTGCCAGGGCATGCGGGAGTACAAGGAAATGAGCGGGCTGACAAGCTCGCAGGTGAGGCTACTGTTGAGGGCGGACGCGCCATGGACCAGGCTGACATTCTGAATGCTCTACGAGAAGTGAGACTTTTGCAAGAACCAAGTGATGACTGTGAATCTACAACAATGGCCAGACTGCGAGAGCAGCAAATTAAAAGAGGGGTGGCCAAACAAGAACACTACGCAGGAAGCCAAAGAAGATTGATAAACCAACACAGAACTGGCGTCGTTAGCCGCTACACGCTGCGGGATTTGCTGAGGAGGGGATCCGAGCACTTATGGACTGAATGGTCCGATGTGCAACGAGGATGATCTGTCGACTAACTAACTAACTAACTAACTTTTACCTGATAAGAGAGACTTATTATTAACATCATGGCAAGGGCCATTCAAAGTAGTGAGAAAAGTATCTAATGTTGACTATGAAATATCACTGAACAACAAACTCAAGATATTCCATATCAACATGCTCAAACCATACTACTCTAAACAAGAACAACAGACAGAAGACGAACACAGTGCAACCACAACAATCAACCAGACAGAAGACGAACACAGTGCAACCACAGCAACCAACCAGACAGAAGACGAACACGGTGCAACCACAATAATCAACCAGACAGAGGACGATGACATTGAACTACCAGTACCGACAGTTGACACTACAACGACGATTAACAGCATACATCTAGGACCGAAAATGACAGACGAACAAAAACAACAGACAATAGCATTACTGACAGAATACAAACAAATTTTCTCAGACATTCCAGGTAGAACAGATAGGATACAACACTCCATCATTCTCTCTGACTATACTCCAATTAAATGTCGACCATATTCCATCCCTCTAAACTATAGGGATAATCTTGACATGGAAATTCTTAGTCTTGAATCTTCTTGGATAATTCAGAAATCCCAATCAGAATATTCCTTTCCCATCGTCTTAGTGAAAAAGAAGGATTCCACTATCAGACTCTGCGTCGACTACAGAAAACTTAATTCAGTAACAAAGACAGACGCAGAACCTATCCCTTCCTGTGACGATCTGATCTTAAACATGTCAACTTCTACCATCTTTTCAAAACTTGACCTAACCAAAGGCTATTGGCAAATTCCTATGCATAAAGATTCCATCCATCTTACTGCCTTTGCAACACCTTTAGGTCTTTACGAGTGGCGTTTTCTTCCTTTTGGCCTTCGCAATGCGCCTGCAACTTTTGTCCGTCTTACCAGGGATCTTTTGCATGGAGTAACAAATACCCAAACGTATATAGACGACATATGTATACATACGACAGACTGTACTACACACATACAAACCTTAAGACGGGTCTTCGAAAGAATTAAGTTGTTTGGACTTACAGTCAAACCGCCAAATTGGAGTTGGCACTGGAGGAGATAGATTTCCTAGGCCATACTATATCAAAGGGCCACTTGAAAAGTGACGACAAAATTGTAACCAAAATTTTGAACCTCACTATGCCGACCACCAAGAAACAAGTGAGAAGTTTGCTTGGTTTAGTTAATTACTACAACAAATTTATTCCTAATTTGGCTCAGATTACGAGTGTATTTTCTGATTTATTGAAATTGAATTCAAAAATAAATGTACAAGATGCTACTTTAATCAGCGCAATGTCAAAATTGAAATATCATTTCAGCAATATCCCTATTTTAAAATTACCTAACCCATCATTACAATATATTCTTAGGACTGACGCGAGCACTACTACCATTTCTGGCGTGCTCCTTCAGGAATATGAGGGAATCCTCCATCCAGTATTGTATGTGAGTCGCAAGCTCACCCCAACAGAATCCAAATACGACGTTTCTCAGTTGGAAGCACTTGCGATTGTATATTGCGTGAGTAAACTGCATAGATTTCTGGCAGGAGCACACTTTGTCGTGGAGACTGACAATCTCCGTTGTTAGCTATGCAAACAGGGATGCCAAAGAATAACAGGATTTACCGCTGGTCCCTGATACTGCAGAACTATTCTTTTTCTGTAAGACACATTAAGGGAAGCAACAATACGTTAGCAGACTTGCTAACCAGACCCTCAGACTTTGAAGTGTGTCAGAAGAACGACGACGTTACATCGTCACCAGTATCTGCAGTTACAACAGATTAGCTATTGTATATAGAACTGTGATAGTAATACTAAGACAGTAAGCCGACGTTACATCGTCACCGGCATCTGCAGAAACTAGAGACTATCCAGTGTATATAGAACTATAATGTGTGCTGTAACAGTGTACATAGAACTTATAGGTTATATCGTCACCGACACCTGTAGCGATGACAGAAATTAACCAGTGTAAATAGACTGTGATAATAAGTTAACACAGAGGAGGACGCGACATCATCACCTACACCTGGAGCGACCACTAAGTTAGTTAGCTATGGTTTTGATATAATATTAATGTATTAATGTATTAATGTATAATGCATAACATGATGTTTAGTTAAATTGCTTGTTTAAATAAATCTTCTTTAAGTTTAAAATACACTTAAAGAAATGCGACAGTAATCGCATTTAAATTAGTTTAATGTTAGTTAAAGTTAGTTAGTATACATAAATATAGACAATAGTTAAACCAATAATACAGTTACATTAGTATAAATAGAACATACAGGTCTCTTAGGAGACTACTGTCTTAAAAGCCAATGATAGTTGTTAGCTAGAATAACTTAGTTTAGTTATAGTTTAGATTAGTTAGCAAGTAAATACACTTAGAATTTATTAGGCTCATTTACAACATTTTACATTAAGGGAGCAAACACATTTCTCTTAAATTTCGTTTAATTAGTTAAATTACCTTTCCTTAGTTAGTTACACCCATTAGAACACATTAGTTAGTAACACGCATTAGAACACATTAGTTAGTAACACCCATTAGAACGCATTAGTTAGTAACACCCATTAGAACACATTATATAAAACACAAGTTAGCTAGAATAGTTCGTTCCTTGGCATTGCCTTACGCAATCCAAAAATAGTGTATATACTTTAGTTAGAGTACTATAAAAAGTACTATTATCGGCTCTATAATTGTTTAAAACGGGCCCTTTTTTTATTTTAATCAGAAACACATTTTTAAACTTACAAACTTTGGGTCAGTGAGCAAGAGATGAGTGAGAGGAAGAGTGAAAGGATTAAATATATTTTGAATGTTCAATGGTGCATTTTTTCGCACAATTGAGTTTTTTATGAATTGTCTTCGTCTTTCGTGTAACACATGTGAGCGTGTAATTTTATATGTGTTGTAGCCACTTTTGCATTACAGCTATAGGAATGTTTTCCAGCGTCTCAGATCGGGCACGCATCTCACAAATCAATCATAGGCATTCATTTGTGACTTGCACAAACCTACCTGCGACACTTGAAAGCTTTAATCACATGAATTATTAACATACACATATGTTTCTAATTTAAACATACATAAAGTATAAATTAACACGCATACAACCAGGAATACTAACAGATAAAGATGCAAACAGCAGGTTTTCCAAAGGGAGAGTACACATGCACAGGGGACACTATAAACTTATAAAAAGGTTGAGGACACAGTTGAGTATTTATCCGCAAGCGGAAGTCAGATAGGTGAACTTCAGTAAACACACAACTTGTTAAAGATGTTGAGGTACATTGCATGGGAGCCATGCATTTTATATTCATGTATGGTTTCCATAACAGGAACAATTTGGTCGGGATATCGGGTTTCGATATTTAGAAAGGCAGTGTTTTAATAACAAATTGGCATTGGGTCGATACAGCTTCCAAGAATGTAATGTGGAAGAGCAGTGACTCTTATCAACAGTACAGGTGTGGGACACTGATTATAAACCAGTGGTTAGATATATCAACTGGGTAGCAGACTGGTATAAGTCATAAGTGGTACCTAAGGACATGAGTAGTGAATCTCTACAAACACCTTGACAAATTAGACCCAGCTAATTTTTTATATGCTTCGACGACATTGCGTCACACCTACTAGTTTAAACTTGGTGACGCAATACGGGGGAGCCACGGGAGTATGTCAACGTGTTAGATAGGACAGGAGACAGAATAAGGGGTAAGGACAGATAGGATGGAGATAAGGACCTCTACTAGGGAGTAGATAGAATAGAGACAGACCGCATGTGATAACTTAGGACAGTTATAAGACAGGACTTAGAATAGGACACGGACGTGTCATATCTAGGACATTAGCGGGCCTAACCCCGAGGAAGGGGCGGGGGATGCTAGTTCACGGGACAACACCCGTAAACAGAGTTAGCAGTAGGACAACCCAAGGTTGACACAGACAGGACTACTGTACTATGTGACGAGTGGGACAGCACGAGGTTTTGCTGACCGCACGAAGTTTAGAACGACAAGGGCAGCGACTGGACTGAGGTTATTCAGACAGGACCCAACAGTCTTCCAGACAGGACGTGTGATTGTTTTCCGAAAGCCAATGTGTAGTTTACAAGAGCGCATGTTATAATTCGCGAGTGTGAGATTGTATTTGAGTATGTACGGGTTGTTGTGAGGAAAGGCGACATGTATATTTAAGCAGGCCATTACCGCCTGATCGTGTGTATATAAAGATAGCAGGTTCGCCTGAAATAAAATAGCTTGTCCATTCACACATGAAGTTTCGTTGAGGTGTGAATGAAGTGGTGCGTATGCCTGGATGCACTTTGAGTTGTTGGCATAGTTGTAGATAGCTATATTTAATCTGTATATAGAAAACTTGAAATTTAGGTGGTCACTATGTGGAAATGTAATGCCGTGATATATGTAACTGTTATATGTATTTAGATATTATTGTCAATTTGTTTACGTTTTTACCATCCAATTGGGGGGAAGACGTTTCCGGTATCCCCGATTGTTTTCGGACGGAATATCGACGAAAACCGAGGTTTTACTGTATGTATAAGTTCCGCGTACGTCATGTTTGTGTATAAGTTACATATACAACATACGTACATTTATTTAGTTTTAACTAGACTGAAATAGTTAAGAACCTCAAAGTATACTGACAGACTACAAATGAGCACAGTTTATGAGAAACGAATGCGTCACATTGTCCATACCCATCAGAGTAACGTTGACAGGGTCCTTGAAACCTTGCTTGACAAAACACATGATGTTGATGATATTGGTTGCCGTTCCAAACACATCGATGGCTTGGCACAATACAGCATAAATAACCCACAGAACTATTGGCATTGCTGTATCACTTATTAAGATATCTCCAGAGTAATCTGTGCTGTTTATGTCAATCATATTTAGAGTGTCTTTCAAAGTACTTCTCATATCGTCCATAACAGATTAAGCTGTGTCACTAAACGTATCTCGTGCTAGGTTGGTTATCATTTACATAGCTTATTTTTGTGTGGTTACATAACTTCAAAGCCATGGCGAGTGAAGAAAGCTTCAGTACTACAACGTCACATTATTATCTCTAAATAACTGAATCCATAACACTGCATCTGTCGTATTGCAACGTATGCCTGTGAGACCTGGACACTTACTAAACAAAGTGAAAAGCGCGTATGTGCCTTTGAATATAAATGTCTAAGAATATCTTGGATACAGAAAGAAATCAAAAGCATGCATACGACAAGATCTGTATATTGAAGAAGGTTCGCTTCTAAAGACGATAAAACTACGAAATTTGAAATATTTTGGTCACTTGAAATGTCATGAAAGTTGGGAAAGAACAATAATGGAAGGGTATATACACAGGAAGAGAGAAAGAGGAAGGCCAAAGAGAATATGGGTGCAAGATGTGGCAGTTGATCTCCAGATGGATGTATCGTACGCGGGACATCTTACTTACGAAAGAGGGGTTTTCCGGAAGGTTGTTATAAGAAGAAGGTTCTGCAAAGGACATGCTACTGAATGAATGAATAAATGAATAGCACTGCAGACGAACAACACAGTAAATCTCCAACAATAGTCACTTTTGTATGTGCTACGTTGGTCGTGAGCTGCCCTGAGAATCTCATGGTGGGATCCATGAGAGGCAAATGTTTTAACTGGAGAGTAATAATACTGGACCCTGTCAAAAATTCTGGACCAAATATTCATAAACCCAAAAGCCTACACCAGTTGCAGCTCAAGTGATGTCAACAGGCTAAAGCTGGAAATGTATTCCTGAAGCGTTACGTGAAATATGGCATGTGATCACCCATTGCAGGGACAACAACTAAAACAACGTTCACGAGCAGTTTATTAGATCGACTGGAGTAGCACTTTTAGGAACAGTCGTTGATTAAAACACACTTTATTATTGCTGGTTAGATGATTAATTGCTTGGTTGTTTCATTTGGTGATTAGTTGGTTGCTTGACTGGCTAGCTGGGTGGCTGAATAAGAATCCTATATAATACTCTGAGATGTGATCCTCAAATCCGACTGGCTTTCACGAAGTCAGATCCCCGACAAGATACTGTATCTATTAGAGCGAGGAGAGCGTGGAAACCCTCTTATTGACCAGGCACAGTTGTCAGCTTCACAGGGACATCGTTGGAGATCCTGCGGACTGTTCTTCCCAAGGCGCAAAGGACTACGGGATGTGCATGACCACAGCTGGAATTTCATATCTGCGGAGTAGCATATTAGTATGTATTTAGGCTACGATTCACTTCGTTCAGATATTCATGTGGACTTGTAAATCTGCTTCTGATTTTTATATTAGTGCTTGATCGTTCGCATATAGGAATTATGTAATGGTGTAATTTGCAATGGATTCTTCTTCTGTGTTTTGTTCACCATGCAGTGCTCTTGCCGTCTCTGTTGGGCTGGTGTTTTTTTCTGCATACGTTGTTGTGTGTGTGTGTGTGTGTGTGTGTGTGTGTGTGTGTGTGTGTGTGTGTGTGGTTGTGTGTGTATATATATATATATATATATATATATATATATATATATGTGTGTGTGTGTGTGTGTGTGTGTGTGTGTGAACAAAACAGGGGGGGGGGGGGGGGCAGGACACAATCTTGTCGCACTCCGGATCTTACAATGAAGAGTTCTGAATGTCCTCCATGTGTTCACACTGTGCATTCACTGTTGTTGCTACAACAATAAGCTTCTACATAAGTTTGTTAGATGTGTACTCACTTCATATCGTTTAAGGATATCCTACAGCTTGCTTCTATCTATTCTATCTAATGTCTTTCCTTGGTCGACAAAGGCTCAGTACAGTGTTTCATTAAATTGGATTGATGTTTCTATAAATTTTCCAAGAGCAAAGATGGCATCTGTGCATCCTTTGTTTTTCCTAAATACACACTGTGTTTTAAATATTGAGCACAACCCACTACTGGCAACGCTGATCGTATTCTGGTATGAACCTAAGGCCTATCCACGTCAATATGGAAGTATGAAATATTAAATGAAAAAATATATGAAATATTTACACTGTGTTTTGATTAGCTGGGGCACTATTGTAGTTCATAATATTTTCTCAAGGAATTTGCAAAATATGTTTCCAGTATGACTTAAAAGGGAAATGCCTCTGCTGTATTGTATATTTGAATATATATATGGAGTTAGCACCATATATATATATATATATATATATATATATATATATATATATATATATATATATATATATATGGTGCTAACTCCATAATCTATCATACTATGTGACTGTATTTGCTTGGTTAGTTATTTACATTCTACTCTTATATCACATAACAAAGTATAGTTTTCTTTGATATAGCCATTATTTAAGGTTTCTGTATATTCAAGCAGGTAATCACGATGGCGAAGTGATTACGCCCCTTGCCTGGCGCCCGAAGGATATGTTTTCTATTGAGGGCTACGACAATCGTTTCACGAGTGCAGTATTCTCAGAGAGGGTTTGTTACTGGACCTACAGAGTTCGTGCTTTGTGCGACGCTTTCGGCAGGCCTACCTGCGAAACGATGCAGGGTCATATGGAATAAACCCCGGTGCAACGAACTGATCCACTTAACTTTCAAAACATTTTTTTAAATATTCAAAGACTCTTATTTTGCCTCTTTGAATAATTAGGAGACCTATATGACAGTTAGCCGGCTTCCTGGCCTAGAGGTTAGCGACTTTTCTCCGTAATCTCGTATACTCTCGTAGGTAACGTGACGACGGTGAGAATCAGCAGTGGTTCGAATCGCGTCGGTAACTTACGAGGTATGTTAGCCGGTCGCTCAGAAAGCAATGGCAAACTAATGAGCATAATCTTGCCAAGAAATCAACAATCAGCTGAAAGATGCTGATGTTGACAGCGATGCCCTGTAAAGGATATGCAAACATTTATTTATAGGACAGCTAACATGACCCGCGTAACCATCTCAAAATAATAGTTCTAGCTCGATGTCCCAAATATATCTTCATGGCATGTCAATTAAAGAGTCAGACAATCTTTGAATATTCAAATGAAAATTGTAAAGTCACTTGTGAAATTAGACACAGCCACGAATATTTGTTTTTTTTTTTTGTTTTTTGGAGGGGGGAGGGGGGGGGGATATTTTGCGATTTACTAAATCTAACCACGAATATTTGTTTTTGTTTTTTTTGGAGGGGGGAGGGGGGGGGTATTTTGCGATTTACTAAATCTAAAGTCTTAGAGATAACTGGGATGATGGATAGGGAAAATGCCCGAGGAAGACACAGAGAGAAATATCTAGATGGCTTCATCATATGGCGTTATCGAGACACACACACAGAGAGATCCAACACTCTAGTGATGAACTGAGAAGGCGACCCATGACAGCCTACGCGTGAACGGTATGGTATAATGATTAAGCTATTGGTTGAGTTACTTTCATCTTGCCGGAGCATGTTTAAATAAAGACATAAGTCTGTGTAAAAGTTAGTAGAAGTAGCTTTAAACACTTGTCTTTATTCTAAATCATTAGCGCGGCTAATAAAACGGCTTAAATTTGCAATACATATATACCAAGATAATGTTTTTGAAAATTTAACATTATGTCTTATTTGTGTGTTTTGTTATCATGTCCAAAAGATGTTGAAGCATATGTCCAACTACTATGAAAATTAAAATGCGCATAACTTTACCAAATGCTCTTATAAGGACTGCCGAAACGTTTATTGATCTCTTTCGATTTCTCCTACATCCCCCTCCACTCTTCTCCCCCACCCAATATTATTTATCTCTGTCTCTAGTTTTCTTCCCAGAGTGCTCTAGATCTATCTCTATTTCGTTTTCCCTTTGGGTTCCATAAACATGTATTCTGGCTATATTATTGTTAGATTTTCTCAGCTGTCCTGTTCCAGCGTCGTATTCTTACCTATTGACCAGCAAGAGTTACAGACTATTAATGTACATATTGGGTGTCAGTCGAACCAGGCATCTTCCAATGCAATAAGTGGCTATCTAACGCATCACTATGTTTACTTTGATAACTACTGTACGGATATAATTGTGTCGTGTTGACAGCTAGCGTTATACATCGGTTGAACATAACGTAAGTTAGAGTAATTACCAGCGTGTGCCTACAACATGCCACAAACAAGTACTACTAATTGCAGTAATCGTAAACATAGTTACATTCTTGAGGAAATAATCTTCCCTGTATCTTGCCATAAACTAATTGTATATTTTGGTCAGGATATACTCATGCATACATATTAGTATCATAACGGTTACCATATACTTTATGTATATACCAATGGAAACAATTGCATACGTGGTGTATTTGTCATATAATGTTGTAATAATACGGGCTACTCATATTATTTAATGCCACATCTGTTACACACTCTATGTGTGTATTTGTAACTGACCAACGACAACACTGTATAGATATATTTTGAAAATTAATGTTAGAATATGACAAGCAAACACTTTACTTATAAAATAACAAACGTCTAACCCAATAGGTCCTTGTCATTGGAAGTTAGAAAAGACTCCTTGATGTTACATTGAATTGATTGTAACAGATGGCTGTAAGTAACGGATAATTTTTAAATACACTAAAAAGTCCGTTATACCTGTGGCGAAAGAGAAATATAGTTTTGCGAATAATACTGAAGCTGTGGTCATTCATTCGTTCGGTCGAAGACTGGTGTTGGTGCTGAAGTCGTCTGTGCCTGTCCCGCCACATATATTCAGCAACACTTTTCAGCTCAGCATAAGTCTATGCGCGCATGACCTTTCATGCTTGAGTTGAAAATTTGCCAAGGACGTCCTCTGTGTGTTTGTAAAATGGTTTGGTCATGCAAGTAGGTCACCAACTAACAGTATACCACAACAAGCAATCATGAACAGACCAGAAGAAAGCAGAGGAAAAGGCCGACCAGGTAAACGATGGACGGAGGGAATAGCAGAGTCCATGGGAGTATCGATACATGAAGCCCATAAGCGGGCATAAGAATTGCCCAATTTTTAACCTTTTACAAATAAAGTTTGTTCGTTCGTTCGTTCTGTTCGTCATGCTGTATGTGCAGGGAAGATAACATGAAAATTAACAAAAGTAAAGCATAAGTAATGGCTGTAATCAAAGAAGAAGAAACAACAACGATTCACATAAACAGACACCCCCTGAAACAAGTAAAGAACTAAAACTTGTAAATAGTCTTTGTGTTGGTGGAAGACCCACAAAACGAAGGGTACTTTGTTCAATATCTTTTGAACATGTGTGTTGTACAAAAATTATGTCTTTACTCTTGGTGTTCTATTTGTCAGATTCGTAATGAGATTTGTCTTATCATTAAATTGTAATATTTGACGTGAATTTGCAATTTCCTCGTTTATTTAGAAGTTTTATTGTTCATGAAAACGTGCAGTTAGTTCTGATTTCTTCACAGTAACCTATCTCTGTATATAAGATTTCACCTTTTGTTCTTGGTTAGTTGACAACTATAACTGTTAAATGCTTTCTTATTTTAGAAAAAATTAACTACACTGTCAAATCACTACTACTATGCATTATATCTTAGGGTGATTTGGCAACAGACCGTTTTGTGTTGGTATTTATGCAACTTTATGGGTGCCGGTCTGTGAAAGAACGTTCTCATCACGACGTTCTCATCACGTTCTCATCAAACTGACTTGTCTGAGTTAATTCGGAATTCCCTAATGCAACATGCAATGTTTTCTTTACCCACACGAAATATCAAACCAGGAGACCGCCGTGAAATGGAACGCAGTATAAACAGAAAGACGCCTAAACGGAATGTGGACCCACGGAAACAGTAATTAGTAAGCCAGACAGGTCAATGGAGGAATTCAGACCTACTGGAAGATTAATCTGTCACCACACTGAAAGTTAGAGACAGGAGAATGTTAGGATATGTAGTAGTGTCATTTAAATCTCGATGGGAGGGAATATTTTTAATTCGTTATATCCTGAGTGCAGATTTGCATCCGATGTCAGTTGAGAACTGAGTGCTAGAGTGCTGGTTGTGATGTGGTAACTTTAAATTCTTTCATTTGGATCAATTGAAAGTGCCCGTCTGGAACATGGGCGAGTGATACTTGTAGTTTACATAAGTAATGGTTAGGACAGTATTGGGGTAATTTGAACCCAACCATTATTTCTCTATATGTTAGAGTGGGGTTTGAAGACTTCGTCTTAATAAGCGAATTGCTACGAAGATTACTGACAGTCTATTATCGGTCTTGTGAAGTATTTATTACTTTATTATCTCCCTTTGCTGTTATTGAGAGGATCTACTAAGATATCTTCTTCACTATGTTAGAATCTCCTAATACAATGTTCTCATTTATAATATCCTAATACAATGTTCTCATTTATAATATCCTAATACAATGTGATTATTGTGATATTAATTCTTCAAATTATGGGAGATGTGAAAGTATAAATGTGTGCAGCCATCTACACTGAGTAAATCGTATCACCGGGACATGGTATGAATATCATCATTATCTAGATGCGCCCAATAAACTTTGGCATCTGCATTTTACGCGATTGAGAGACTCATTGCATGAATATGATGGACATGACTTGTAGACATGACATGTTGGCTACATCTATCCATAGATTAATATACATCTATATTTGTGCATATCCATTCTATCATATCATTTGGACCGAAACAGAGAATGACAGGATCTGACTTTAAGGATAGTGAAAAGTTAAGTGGCAGGCGATGTATGGACTTAGTGTACGACTATTGCACCCTACAAGCAGAATAAAGGATAGGGCAAAACGTGACAAGAAATAGGATATGATACACAACTTTCTTATTAAGGCGGGTACGTGTTTGGTATTCTTGTATCTAAAACAGGTTGTAGTTTATTTGTGGTCTAGACGGTTTTTGCCTATACGAGGTACATCCGTGTCATAAATATTGAGGTCATCAGTGAATTCTGAGGGATCTCACCTTTCTAAGGCAGTGAAGTGTGGAGACCTGATTTTGACACTGGCTGCTCAGAGCTCAACTGTACCACCCAAGCCATGTTTGACGGATGAGTATTAAATAACTAACCCAAAAAAGTACCAATCGGAAAAATAAATCTCCAGTGAACAGACATACTTATAAGACTGTAACACACTAGAAACTATTACATGTTGCTGAACATTTTAGACAACGAACATTATTAACATTCAATGTCCAAGTATCAGTAGTGTTAATTATTGTGTAATTCAGGATGCCCATTGTGTATATCGTCCAAATCATCCATTATAATCTTTTAACTTTACCCAGAGTTAGCTAAATTTTTATCGGCGTTACGTGTGTGTAACTGTGTTAACTGTAGAGTGATAGTATTATAACGCTATTGGGGGAGGGTGGGGCGCTACATCACTTAACAGAACAGGAGAGCTTTGTGGTAGGGATACTACTCGTCTTCACTCCTACAAGAGTGAGCATTCTCCTATCTGAAGGCAGTGCCTTTCTTGCGATTTCTTGGCCTTCAACCTGGAAACATTACGTGATCGTTTAGCGTATGTCTGTCAAGATTGTCTGATACTGTTAATTAAGGAGTCTTGCGAGCCATTTCCGGTTTTCAGTTAGTAGTCGCCAACCATTGTTTGGGGATATCTTTCTCCTACCTCAACATGCCACACGGTCGTTCAGAAAGAAATGGCAAACAACTATTGAACGTAAACGTGTAACTGCCAATATGTCACAAACAGCATAAAATGATGGGTTTGACTGTGACTTCATGTAAAGAATATGCAACATATCTTTTTCACTAATATACGCATCAGTAAAATGGAGAACAACTAAAAGAATTACTATAAACTAGACAGATTCATTAATTGGTGCCTTAAACGTGGGACTAAAATAACATCACAGAAACGGCAACGTGGAGCTCGTTGGAGAGAAATAATCAGCTTCATTTAAGTGGTTAAGTGCCATGGCATGAGTAATAGTCTTAAGTGACTTCCTGTATCTGTCCTAAGCCTATATGTCGCCTAAATGTTGTCACTGCGTTATAATACGATATATCTGCTTCTATATTAACATCGTTTAAGTCATAATTGGGACACAACCATTCTTTCCATTTTCCGTCATTCATATTTGTTTGGTTCCAACCTATTTTTTTTGTTTGGTACATAATCTCAATCAATCAATCATGTGCCATGCCGGAAAGCGTGGGCGGTCATGACTCGCCATTTCACTCGATCACCAGTGTCGTGGATCAGCTCAGTGTTCCTGTCTCTTCCATGCCATGTGGTCAAGCCATCCAGGTATTTTCCTCTCGGTCTTCCTCTTGGTCTGTTCCCCTCGATCTTGCCAGTTGTCACTAAGTTCTCCAATCCATTTCTTCTCATACCATGTCCAAAAAATTTTGACTGTCTACGTCTAATTTTTCTAATCAGTTTACGATGTTCATTTGTCTCCTGAAGTACTTGGTCATTGGTTTTTCTGTCTGTCCATGGTATTCTTTGCATTTTCCTCAGAAACCACATTTCTGCAGCCATCAGATGCTTTTCAGCTTGACTGCTCATTGTCCAAGTTTCACATCCATACAAAAGAACAGGCTCTATGTATCCCCTCAACACTCTTTTTCTCGTTTCAATTGACATATTTTTAATGGTCAGAATGTTTTTCATCTTGCTAAAGGCTACTTTCGCCATGGCGATCCTTGTTCTAATCTCTTCAAGGCATCTCCCATCAGATGTTATAACTGTTCCAAGATAATTGTACCGATTCACTTGTTGAAGAATATTTCCATTTACTTGTATATTACATTATGACACTTCTTCCTTCCTACTGACGACCGTAACGTGAGTCTTTTTACAATTTAATTCTGATTCCAGTTGCTCACTGTGTACAACAACCGCATCTACTAATTGTTGCAGGTCCTGCACATTGTCTGCAATTAATACTGTATCATCTGCATATCTAATGTTATTGATGTTTCTTCCTCCAATGCTGATTCCATTTATATCCTCTACATTTCTGAAAATATTTTCACTGTACAGGAAAAACAGATCTGGAGACATCACACATCCCTGCCTAACACCTCTCTTAATTGGCTGATACTGTCCCACTTCATTATCAATCCTTATTGCAGCTTGTTGTTTCCAATATATGTTTTTTATAAGTCTAATGTCTTTCCCATCAATTTGTAAATCTGCAAGCATATCGACCATGCTGACATGTCTAACGCTATCTAAAGCCTTTGTATCTTATATATAAAAGGCGATCTCCGTCTGTCTGTCTGTCTGTATGTCCATATGTCCTTTATGCGCTCGCGAACGGCCCATCCGATTGAGATGAAATTTTCTACACGTCTTCCTTTCATTCCAGCGCAGCCCACTGTCATATTTTTTTAGTGTGAAATCGGCTGCTTACCCAATATTATTTAATTTTCCATTTTTCATTATAATTTCATATATCTCAGGGGACTTAACTCTGTAAAAGTTATTTCAAGGGGCATAACTTTTCTGTATAACTTATAGTCATATTGTGGCATCGTTTTCAAAGATTTATAAACTCTTTGTCCATAGTTATGTACCGGCATATGAGTTATAATAAATAATGATACAATCTGTAAGGCATTTTCAAAGTTTTCATAAAAATAATGCATAATGCATAACATTGTAACTCATCTTTTCTTGCTTAAAGAATGAATAAATAATAGTTACCTTATCTCTATCAAGTTTGAAGATTTTATATTTCTTTACACTGTCGCCAACTCAAAGAAGAGATGGAACAACTTCAGCCATTATTAAATCTACAGGTATATGCGTTATATTCCTCCTCCTCCTCCTCCTCCTCCTCCTCCTCTCCCCTCCTCCACCTCCTACCCTCTTCCTCTTCTCCTCCCCCTCCTCCCTCCCCCTCCTCCCTCTCCCTCCTCCATCCTCCTCTTCTCTCTTTCTCCTCCTCCTCCCTCCTCCTCCCTCTTCCTCCTCCCAGCTCCTACTCCTCCTTTTTCTTCTTCTTCTGCTGCTGCTGCCGCTGCTCCATTTACCCAAGTTAATTGTTGGGGAAGATGTAAAGATCTTTCAAGTGCTCTTTCTAATGCTTTTTGTAAGTTGGTCTTCGTTTATCTAAGGTTGTTCTAACTGCAACCAATAAATGATTAGACAGACAGACAGACAGACAGACAGACAGACAGACAGACAGACAGACAGACAGTCGGGAACGGGAACTTATACGACTACACATATGTATTAAATGAGATGCTCCCCATCAGGGGCTGAGCGAAGCCGGGCCGGATCAGACAGACAGACAGACAGACAGACAGATAGATAGTCGGGAACGGGAACGTGAGCTTATATGACTACTTATATGAATTAAATGAGATGCTCCACACCAGGAGCTGGGCGATGCCGGGCCGGGTCAGACCGACAGACAGACAGACAGACAGACAGACAGACAGACAGACAGACAGACAGACAGATAGTCGGTAACGGGAACGGGAACTTATATGACTACTTATATGAATTAAATGAGATGCTCCCCACCAAGGACTGGGCGAAGCCGGGCCGGGTCAGACAGACAGACAGACAGACAGACAGACAGACAGACAGACAGACAGACAGATAGTCGGTAACGGGAACGGGAACTTATATGACTACTTATATGAATTAAATTAGATGCTCCCCACCAAGGACTGGGCGATGCCGGGCCGGGTCAGACAGACAGACAGACAGACAGACAGACAGACAGACAGTCGGTAACGGGAACGGGAACTTATATGACTACTTATATGAATTAAATGAGATGCTCCCCACCAAGGACTGGGCGAAGCCGGGCCGGGTCAGCTAGTAGTCAATAAAGCAAAGATGTATATCCTTGTTTACTTCTATAGCACGTTCAATAACTGTTCGCAGCATATACACAGCATTTACTGTACCCTTTCCTTCTACAAACCCGCATTGTTCTTCCCTTATTTCAGGTTGTATCTTCTTCCTCATTCTTTGCATGATAATTCTTAGCAAAATCTTTGTGATGTGACTCATTATACTAATTGTTCTATGTTGATCACATTCCAAGGTTCCTGATTTCTTTGGGATTGCAATAAATATAGAGTTACATAATTCAGGAGGTATATCTCCAGTATCATATAATGTGTTCAGCAGTCTGGTGACTTGATCTAGTCCAAATTCTTCTAAAGCTTTAATCATTTCTGTTGTGATGTTATCTGCACCGGGGGCCTTGCCAGCTTTCATATGCTTAAGAACATTTCGAACCTCCATCTCCAAAATTGGCGGTCCTTCATTATTAAGTCTAATATCATACTGTTCGTCTCTGTTATCATCATAAAGGTGTTTCACATAATCTGTCCATACCTGTAGAATCTGGTCTTTTTCTATTATGATTTTGCCATCTTCAGTTTTTAGACACCCTGTTGATGTACTTGTTCTTTTATTAGTAAGTTCCTGAATTCTTTTGTGCACTAATTTGGTATTTTGACTGTTGTGTTGGCTTTCAATTTCTAAGCACTTTTCCTCAAGCCATGCTTCTTTTGCCTCCTTACATAATGTTCTGACTTGTCTGTGAATTTCTTCATATTTGACAGAATTATTTTTGTTGAGTCTTCTTGTTTCAATGAGGTGTAAAATTTCTTCAGTCATCCATTTCTTACGACCCACCTTCTTTAATTTTGGAATAGTTGTTTCTGCAGCCACAATGATTGAATTCTTTAACGTTTCCCATTGATCATCCACATCCTGGAATAGGATCTCTAGATCAGACAAAATTTCAAATCTGTTCTGTATTTCTATGTTGAATTTGTTTTTTATTTCCTTGTACATAATCCGGTCAATTGTTAATTGCATATCCTTTATAGGGCGTAGCAGTTTAAACCCTGCATTTTTTTGGCAAGTCGTTACTCCTGGTCACGTTTACGTTCAGTAGTTTGCCATTGCTTTCTGAATGGCCGGCACCCATGCTATTTTATAAAACAAACAAAAAACAACGTAAGGCGATCTGGTTTCAAATCACCCACAGCTATGTTTCGAACGCGGCATGAGGGATTACGATCTGCGTCAATGTGTTCATTTACGCATTGATTAAAATATGCTGGCGCGGGATAGTATACACACTGAGACAACATGTGGATAGTATAACTAGGCGCTCTCTTGTCTGGAACATAAAGGCCAACGATATAGTTTGATACTTAACTAAACACGAAGAACTGGATTAAAGATAAATAATCTAGGGAGAACATCAACAGAACTTCCGCAGCAAAAGATAAGTCTGCTTGACGTCAGTTGGAAGTTGTGGAGTGACATGCTACCATTGTTGTTAAACGGCAACAGAGAATAATAATAATAATAATAATAATAATAATAATAATAATAATAATAATAAAAGAAGAAGAAGAAGAAGAAGAAGAAGAAGAAGAAGAAGAAGAAGAAGAAGAAGAAGAAGAAGAAGAAGAAGAAGAAGAAGAAGGAAACACTAATTATTAATTATATCTCATCTCATCTCATCATGTTCCTCTTGTACCTTGCGGTGTCGAGGTGAAGTATAAACTTCGTGAGAGTGCCCGGTTATGGGCTTCGTATATCGACATTCCCATGGATTCTGTTATTCCCTCCGTCCAACGTTTACGTGGTCGGCCTCTTCCTCTGCTTCCATCTGGTCTGTACATCACTGCATGTTGTGGCATGCTGTTGACTGGTAGCCTACTTGCATGGCCAAACCATTTGACTTGCTGCTTTCTAATAAAATCTAGAGCAGCTTTAACCCCCACTTTAGTCCTGATTTCTTCATTTCTGATCGTATCTCTTCTTGATACGTTGAGTATTCTTCTCAGGAACCTCATTTCTGTTGTTGTGATTTTTCTTTTCTCTTTTTCTGTCATTGTCCAGGTTTGGCATTGGTAGCACAGAGTTGGTAGGAAGATTGTGTTGTAAAGTGCTTTCTTAGTAGTTATTGATACATGTTTGTTCTTTAGTATTGGTGCCATTTGTCCAATGAGTTGATTTGCCTTATTGCACCTATTTTCGATCTCGTCTTCTGATCTGCCATTTGATATTATACTTCCTAGGTACTTGAAGCTCTTTACTTGTTTCAAGGGATGTTCGTTTAGGTGAATTGTTGCTGTTTGTTCTTCTTTAGTTATAGTCATTACCTCTGTTTTGCTTGTGCTAATTTTCATGTTATGTTCCCTACACATTTCGTTTAGACTATTCATGTGGTCTTGTAATTCAGCTTCTGATTTTGCTATTAGTGCTTGGTCGTCCGCAAACAGGAGTTCTCTAATGGTTAGATTTGCAGATGGTTCTTCTTCTGTGTTCTCGTCATGCGGTATTATTGCTGTCTCTGCTTGGCTGGTTAATTATATACCTTGTCATATATTCCCTTGATGTACACCACTTAGCGTCTACACAGTGGTTGAGTCAATATGCAATTTATTTTTTCATAGCGAACTAATAGAAGACAGATGTGACACACGTTCACCTACAAATAAGCTTTCAATTTGAGACCTTTCTTGCGTATTGGAAAAATATATAGCTGAATAACCTAAGTAATAGTACATACACTAAATATATCCATTACATCTTACATACCTTAAAAAGTATATAGCTGAACAACCAAAAGAATAATTTAGATACTAATGTTGTCAAATAAAACACAAATGCGTCTTTGAATATAAGTGTTAAACAGAGTATTTACAATTGATTGGACAAAAAATAAATCTTTCCAAACAGAACTGATTATGGTAGAGGATTGGCTATTTAGATAAATACAGCTGAAGAAAGTCAAATATTTTTGGTTTTTAAACAGCCATGCATTTCTTAAAAAAAGATAACTATAGAGGTATGTATGCCCATGAAGCAGATAAGAGGATCACCATAATTTAGACGGGTTTATGATATCATAGATAATTTACTCATGACATCAACATTGGCAGGATATCTGTTTATGAGTGAGAGAAATGTTGAAAGACTCATATTGGAGCAAAGATCACCATAGGAGTGGATAGGGAATAATGATGGTTGTGATGGATCTCGTTAAATCAGATCAAAAAGCAACATGAAAGCTAATTTGCATTCAAACTGGTATGATTGACACAATGTTGATGAGACGTCGTACTGATAGAACAAATCATACCACAATGTTAAATACATGTGCCCAGTCTGGTCATTTTCTGCTGTAATCAAACTGACATATCAAATTGTACCACGACGTTAAATATGTGTGCCCAATCTGGTCACTTCCTTTTTAACAAAACTAACATATCAAATGATATCACAATGCTAAATACGTGTGACCAATCTGGTCACTTTGTGGTTTAACAAAACTGACAGATCACATTATAAATAATAAATTTTTTTGCGTATCCCTTACGGGACGTTGCAGTCAACACCAGCATTTTTCAGTTGCTGTTGATATACTAGGCAAGTGTTACGTTCAGTAGTTTGCCATTGCTTTCTGAACGACCGGCTCCCATACCAGCAGGTTATCACACAACGCGACACGGTCTGCTGCACAAATCGGTCCAGCTGAGCTTCGAACGCCTGGTACTCGGCTCACGAACAGCGTTCGCAAGCCTTTAGCCACGGAGCCTGATTAATCACATTATACCACACGGAGCCGGATTGATCACATTATACCACAATGATAAACACGTGTGCCCAATCTGGTCACTTTCTGGTTTTGCAAAACTGACAGATCAAATTATATCACAATGTTAAATACGTGTGCCCAATCTGGTCACTTTCTGGTTTAACAAAACCAAAATATCACATTATACCACAATGTTAAATACGTGTGCCCAATCTGGTCACTTTCTGGTTTAACAAAACTGACAGATCAAATTATACCACAATGTTAAATACGTGTCCCCAGTCTGGTCACTTTCTGGTTTTAAAAAGTCTTCTTGTCCTTTACGAGATGTTACAATCAACCCTATTGGTGAATTACTAGACCAGTGTTTACGTTAAGTTAATTTTTGAATGACACACGCCCATATCATGAAATCAACAAAGGCGGTTTGCTTCCGAATCAGCTGCATCTGATTTCGAACCCAAATCGCCAAGAGGAGGAATTGTGAAACATGTTCGCTGGTCCTTAACCACATGGCCGGCCACTTTCAGGTTAATTATACTATTAAATTAGCACAACCGTGCCAGCTGAAGAAATCATAACACTCTTATATCATTCACAATTGCTTATTTTTAAATGTGCAATCTTTCAAACTGAACAAATCTGCACAAGGCATTCCAGGAGATATCTCTGATTCATTTAACTGTCGGAAAATAGGATCTTCCAAAGCAAAAGATCTGTTGGAAGGTAGCCCTGTATTTGCTACTCATGTGATAGTAAATAAAAATGTTCATGGACGAATTGATGGATTCCAACACAAACCCGAGCCCACCCAGAAACACAGCGGTGTTTTTGTATTTGCCGTCAATCGCAATCCGTGGCTCGAACGTCATGGCAATGAATATGAACGTAACAGGTATAAAACAAGCAATGAACAATGTTGAAATCATGACGACCATCTTTGCTGCCTTCTGGTTCCTGATGGTAATGTTGTCCTTGTGTGCAGTAGTTGTCGATGTCATTCTCCACTTTGTTTTGTTTTGTAGTTTGACTACCAGCATTACTGTACAGACAGTTATAACCACAAATGAAAAGGAAGATACGAAAACATTGTTGATTGCGAACGATATCTTCTCAACGCTATCTCGATTGCTGGAGAATGAAAGGCCGAGGAGAGATAGGTTTCTTTTTGGGAAAAACTTTAGCTCCAATTTGCTGACCGTATATACAGGAGCCACACTTACTATCAGGATTGTGAAAACACACATTGTGATAATGGAGACTCTTCGTGAAGTTACTAAAGTCTTTACCTAAAAGTCAATAGTAAAATGTATACAACTCGTTAACGGTGTTTAACAAGATGACATGAAATAGACATCTAAAACAATTATTATTAATAAAGATTTCAATATAGTACACAGGATTATCCCTCGTCTTCGTCCCTTAACCTTGTCTTTGCGTTCGTAGTACACTTCTAGCCAGACCTTCACTTACAATCTTTTATTCGTTCCTAGATTTTATGTTGATAGGAAAACTTTCAGATTCTCAGTTAACAGTTTTATTTCTGCTGTGATTGTTTGATTTGTTTGTCTTGTTTGTTGATAAAAACTTTACTCGAAACGTTAACGTGTAACTGTATGTGTGTGTTTTTCTGTCGTCGAGTTCAATGGCCATGGATATGTGTGTGTGTTTGTGTATGTGTGAGTGTGTGTTTGTGTGTGTGTGTGTGTGTGTGTGTGTGTGTGTGTGTGTGTTATTCTATTTAAACTTCTGACATATGTCAATGAAATATGTCAACGTCTTAGACTGTGAATACTTAATGTTAGCAGGTCATTTCTATATAATCGTATTAACCAATTTCCCACATATTTTCTGGAGATTAATTTAGGAAACTAAAACATTATGTGTATAGAGCGCCATTAGGGCATTGGCTAGCACACCTGTCTACTAGCTTTGTGGTCGTGTATTCTAATCCCAAAACGGGGCAGATTACGTTTTTAAAACATTTGGTCTCTCAGATAGACAAAGCCTAAAGTTACTACCAAGAAATGCCCAGCTGTACACTAGATCATCCATTAAGTGCTGAATGATATATTAAAACAGCATTACCACCACACACACACACACACACACACACACACACGCACGCACGCACACACGCACACACACACACGCACGCACATACACACACACACACACACACACATCGCATTTGCTTCCCTGTTGCTTAGTTTTGATGATAGAACTGATTCGTGAACATTGATTTTAGGGCCAATATTCCGGGATTGAGTTACCTTACTCTGTAAATGAATATCAAGAACACGTTGGAAAAATAAACATACATTTGATAATTCTGAGTTGAAATCTATTCACGAAGAGAACTGCCTACTCATGCCAGAGGTCATCTATTTGGCGGAATGGATTCTCGATAGTGTGCCTATTCCCCAGGCCCATGCAATTTCATGCCAAATGAGTCTTCTGTGACATGTCGATCGTGCCGATCGACTCTATCTACTTCTTTAATGACTATGGCAGTTCATAATTCTTTCCAAACTACTTAGTCGTCTTATGTGGCCAGAAAATTGCAGTTTTGAGACATAATATCACAAGGAAACAATTGACATTCTTCTTACCCGTGCGCAAATTAGTCAATTGGACATTGACGGGACAACAGGAATGTTGGTGGAACAAGTTCAGGGCGGAAGATATAAAGAAATAATAGCTTGACATCTTTCAACTGCTGGAGATGGTCAAACATGTGTATCAGAAATAGTTGGCATAAATCGAAACAAGAGGCTGTGGACAAACATGGACAATATGAAGTGCGTTAAGATCGATTTGTAATTAGTTCATGAACATGCGCGTTAAAGAGTATGCTCGTAAGGTGGTGAAAGGAATGTTTCGTGTGGAATGGCTCTCGTCGCTTTAGAGGTCACAGATTGTAAGAATTGTATGGATAATTTGCCCTGGCAGGCAAGCAGGGAATGCACCGCATGGTGGTAGCTTGCCTATGGACAAGGGGGAGGTGATCGTGCGTTTGTGGGACCAGGTGGAGAAGACGGAGGAACAGATTGAGAACCCATATGTGGAAAGAATGAGATTGCGGGGGATCAGCTGTGGTTCTGGAAGAATCTCAAAACTGAGAGGGAAGACCAGGAGAACGTTTAATAAGATAGCGGTGGGAACGATTAGTAGTATGACTCTTCGCTGGCAGTTGAACGAGGGGACGGAGCACGTATGGGAATGTCCTGAGTGCAGTGATGTCGGTTCTTAACTTAACTCAACTCAACATGCGTGTTGAGCAATGCGGAAATCGTGTTAACGGTCATTATAGAGTGTGAAAGAGTTGTTCAAATCATAATATTGCTTGTAATTAATAATAACATTCGACACTTTGTCACCTTTATCTCCAAAACTCACTCCCCTGGATGCCTAGCTCATTTCTCCCTATATGCTGATACAGACTAACATCCTTTAATTCCAACCACTCGTAAATATATATGTCCAGCTTACATCCTTGGCTTCGCCCTGATTATTGGTCTTTTCTTTTTTTTAAATTTTCTCTAGTACCATTTTGAACATAAATCCTTGTGTCTTGTCACTTAGAATAATGAATGTATCAAAATATCATCTTGTGTACTATATCAAATTCGTTTATAGTTTCTTCTGGCATGTTCTCTTTCCTGATATTCTACCTATTGTATTATTTATTCGTAATTCAAGCACATTAAAACGAGTGCCACTTATACTGAAAGGCAGAAGATCAAATGGATAGGAAATCTAGTTTGAATACAATACCATCAACTACCAGCACTGACCCTACATCAAAGAAGATCTGATAAGAAAGCTAGAGAGCGTGAGAACAGAAAATGGATTGATGGCATCAAGGGCATTGTACAATCAAACGGAATAACATTATACACTGCCAACCATTGGGCACTGAGACGTCAACTATTCCTCCCCGAGACGCTTGACCACAAAGGTAGAAGATGATGATGATGATTTTAATTTTTGTTAGTTGCTTGTTCGTAGTCCTTATCAGAGAATAACGTAGAGTACGTTTGACTTAATACCTTAGATTTAAAATATTAGTTTCTACGTAATACAAATGACTGATATTCTACAGTAAATGTTGACAATAGGAACACATATTTGTTTTTTAATGTTGCATATCCCTTACAGGACGTTGCAGTCAACACTAGCATATTTTTTTCAGCTGCTGTTGATGTACTAGGCAAGTTTTACGTTCAGTAGTTTGCCATTGCTTCTGAACGACCGGCTCACATACCCCTGTAAGTTACGAGCGAGGCGCGAACCGCAGGAACACATAAACGCAGTACAATAATGAAATGACTGAAACGGCAATACATACTTTCAATGGAACTGTAATACACAAGCATCTCTCTAAGGTGATCAACGCTGTGATCCAGCTACTGATTCGCGTGAATGTGATGTGAGGCCAAGACCCAGTGAGGTACTGCACTTCTTGGGGATGAAATGGTAACTTGGCTTCACTGAAAGCTGGCGTCCAACATAGATTTGTCCAGATAAGGGGCAGTAGACAACCAAGATCAGAAACAGCGAGTGCTGTGGTTAATATAAAATATACATTGCACTAAATTATGAAATGTTTATGGGGAAATCTGTATTGCAATAGCTGTAAAAGTTAATCGCATATCCTTTACAGGACGTAGCAGTTAACCCCAGCATTGTTTGGCTGTTTGTGATTTCTTGAAAACTTTTCTTTCAGTAATTTGCAATTGCTTTCTGAGTGACCGGCAATCATACCACTGTATGAAAATTAACGCAAGGTCGTCTGCTGCCATATCGCCAGCAGTTGTGTTTCGAATACATATATATGTATTTATTTATCGATACTGCAGGCCAAAGAAGAAGCATCATCATCACCATATGCCATGCCGATATCATGCCAATAAGTCTGTGTAATCATGGTTCGATATGAGACACGATGCCTATATTCCTGGATCAGATCTGTATTCTTGTCTAGGACATGCCACGTGGCCAAGCCACGGTTATTTATCTTGTAACTTTTTGTCTTGTCTCTTCAATGCCGCCAGTTGTCATTAAGTTTTCAAGTTTATTTGTCCTAACAATGTGTGCAAAACATCTTTAGGATCTACGTGTATTGTCTAATAATTAATTTATGATTTTCTTATATGTCTTGAAAGAATGACTCATTTGTGTTTCCATCCGCCAATTGTCGAATAAATATAAAATAGTATAGCAACAGTAAATAATATGTATTATTTCAGCCAAAGTATTATTCGTTTATTCTTCATGAATTATAACTCTGCAATATGCGTCTGACTAGATGAGATGCCTGCACTTAATATTAATAGAACAATCAAAAACCTTCTTAGGTATGCTACCGATACAGTGTTGCTAGAAAGCAGAAATCGAGCGAGAGTTACACAACCTAGCGAAACAAGTGAACAAGCATAATGCAGAATGTGGCTTAGATATTGACATCATAAAAACGAAATCTGTGATAATTATAAGTGGACAGGACAGACCATTATTAAACATCACAGTAAACGGGAAGATACTAGAACCAGTATCACGTTTCTTCTGTCCTTGACATAAAACAGATGTTGGCAGAAGTGAAACAGAAACTTAAAAAGATAATAGGAATGGTCAACAAAGCTTTTAATATCATGGAATTAGTATTAATATCTAGAGACATTAAAACACATTAAACATGAGAAGTACAAGTACTTATGTATAACCACCATTAGTTATGGCGCGGAAGCCTGGAAAAAGAAGAAGCAATTAGAAAGTTGGAAAGAGACTCTAGAGATGTGGATACACAGAAGAATATGTTGTATGTCGTGGAAACAAAAACAATCACATACAGAGGTTCTGAAAAAATAAACAACTGCCAGAAGGACACAAAACTTATGAAAGAAATAAAAAAGAAGCAAGTGAAATATTTCGGCCACTTTACAAAAAACATAACAGTCTTATATCACCTATACAGGAGGGTAAGGTTGAAAGCCAGCGAGTAAGAGGTATAAAACGATAGAAGTGGAAATATAAGATAAAGAGATGGACGAACAGCAATCTGACAATGTACAATCGATTGGAGAGACAGACCGTGTTTGATATCCATTGCAGCCAACCTACAGTGTGGCGATGGCACTAATTTATTGATTGATTCTTTGAACAATAAAGACAAAAGTGTACACAAGCAAGTACCCACTTACTCAACCCATTTTCTAAAGAGCCAAAATCACAAACGCTGTGCACAATATTCTTTGTCAATTGGATATGGTTCGGCATAGACTTTGGGGATCATGAATCTCCAAGGCTGCCTGTATCTGACATTTTAATGACACTGATATTGCTGATATTCTTCTTCTTCTTCTTCTTCTTCTTCTTCTTCTTCTTCAGCGTTCCGAGCCATTGAGGTTCTTTGCTGCAGATACAATCCATCTCCATTCGTCTCTCTGGTTGACCTTCCCTTGCCAGTCGTTGATTCCAAGTGCTTGTAGGTCTGTATATATATTATCTCTCCACCGTCTTCTTGGTCTACCTCGGGGTCTACGGTCATTTATTTCCTGAGTGAAAGCGAGTTTTGTTTCCCTATTATCTTCCATTCTTTCTAAATGCCCCAGCCATTTTAGTCTATTAGCCTTCATGATACCAGTGATTAGCGGGGACTTAAGCAGATCATAAATGTCTTTGTTACTTCTTCTTTTCCACTCTCCACTTTGTGTATCCCTAATGGGTCCAAAGATGTGTCTTAAAACTTTGTTCTCAAAGGTTTGTAACAAGGCTTCATCTCCTTTCGTTGTACTCCAGGTTTCAGAACCATACAGCACAACTGGTCTGATCAGTGTTTTGTATATTGTGATTTTGGAGTTACGAGATAACGCATTTGATTGTAGTAGATGTTGTAGTGCACAGTATATCTTATTTCCAGAACTGATTCTAGTTTGTATTTCTTCCCTTATGATGTTGGAGCAGTTGAAGATTGTTCCCAGGTATTTGTATCTTTCCGTTCTTTTAATTTTTATTATTATTTTTATTATTTATTCCAGGATATGATAGCTTTCCCAACACTCCCAAATTTTTTGCACGTGCTTCTTTTACTAAGTATATTCCTTCACCATAAACATGTGCATGTTCCAGCGCTTCTATTCCCACTATATTTCATTTATAATCTTCTGCTAGTTGTGTTGAAAGATGGTCTCGTATCTGCCAACTGTCAATAACTTAGAGTTGTATGGTGTTGCTTTTTGTTCGGTTTCATTATTCTCTATATTGTTCAGGTTGAGATTCAACACCAGCTCTGATAAACATATGTAGGTTACACTAAATATTCCAAATGCGCATACACTCATACTTCCATTGATGTCTCCTTGCATCACAAGTTTTGTTTTGATTTATTTTCTTTTCATATTTTCCTCTTGTTGGGTGTATATATGCATGCTATTACAAAAGAATGTTGGGGAGGTGTGGGGGGAGGGGGGGGGAAGGATTTAAAAGTAAGAAGATATTTTTAAAAGCACAGTGTTACATCTCGTTTGGTTCTGTCTTCTTTCCAGCGAGCAGGCTGATGAAAGCACGCACTCCGTAGCTCCAGCGATTACGTCCAACGTTCTCCGAAATAAATGCACTAGTGAACTGAATCACTGGTAACCCCACGACCTCCGAGATGGAGACAAGAAGCTTGAACACTTGGGCACGGCGACCGTGCTATTGTCATACAAAGAAATGCGTGTAAACGATGTAAAGCGTAACCAGGACATAATGTTTCATAAAAAGATATACATGTAAACTAAATAGAGTATATCCAGTACAACACAGTACATAATGTTTCATACAAAGATATACATGTAAACTAAATACAGTATATCATCCCTACAACACAGTACACAATGTTTCGTACAAAGATATACATGTAAACTAAATACAGTATTTCCAGTACAACACAGTACACAATGTTTCATACAAAGATATACATGTAAACTAAATACAGTATATCCCTACAACACAGTACACAATGTTTCATACAAAGATATACATGTAAACTAAATGCAGTATATCCAGTACAACACAGTACACAATGTTTCATCCAAAGATATACATGTAAACTAAATGCAGTATATCCAGTACAACGCAGTACACAATGTTTCATCCAAAGATATACATGTAGACTAAATACAGTATATCCAGTACAACACAGTACACAATGTTTCATACAAAGATATACTGTCACTGTCATTTACTGCCAATATAATACCTTGCGGTGTATGGCAGAGGGGTCTTTGAGCCTGAGGAATTAAGGCCGCCTGGCTAGTGCAGTCGCCGCGAACTGTGCAGGTTAGGATTTTCTTTTTGCCCCCGACAGAAAAAAAGCCGACACCTTACCGAGGGATCGAACCCAGGCCTCCCGAATGAGAGTCCGGCGTTCTAGCCTCTCGGCCAGCCTCTTTGATTGATATACATGTAAACTAAATACAGTATATCAGTACAACACAGTACAAAATGTGTCATGCAAATTATCTGCTCCGAATTCTAGCTCAATGTTATTTAAGAGTTGGAATAATAACTATTTACATCAGGGGAGATAATGCTCCAAATTAATGTGATAGAATGTAAAGAAGCAATTAGAAATTAGTAACTAGTAAGTAAGGCTTATGCTGTCTCTCTGGCCGAGGGGTTACACCACTTTCTCCGTAATCCCGTTTATCACGCAGAGTCTCGTAGCGGGCGAGAACTGGGAGCGGCTTCGTCTCCAGCTGGTGACTTGTGGGATAACTGAGCCGGCAGCTCAGAAAGCAATGGCAAACTACTGAGCGTAATCTTGCCAAGAAATCAACAGACAGCTGAAAGATGCTGCTGTTGACAGCGATGTCCTGTAAAGGATATGCGAATTTTAAAAAAAATAAAAAAGTAAGGCTTATGGTGCTAGACTCACATTTTATGGACCAATCGGTACTTGGTGGTTGATGTGGTCAATAGTACGCCGGCCGCCTTTACTTCCCAAGAAGACACTTCTTGGCAGGGGAGAGATAGAGAGCAAACAGTCCAGGAGCTACAGGCGACAGTAGACAAAGTGATTAACTGGTGCACTAAAATGAGTACTGTCAACCACCCGGAAAAGGCGGCTGTTTTGTGGTGCTCTCTGGACAACAGGATTGTAAGAGTTGATGTCCCAAGCCTCGCGATAGATGGTAGAAGCGTCATAAGAGAGGACAAACTGAAGTATCTAGGAATCACATTTGACAGGAGCCTGTCCTTCAAGGACCATGTAGAGACGGTTGTGACAAGATCTCAAAAGGGACTCAAAAAAAAACTATGACTACAATGGACAGAGCAGAGAATGCTTTTCACACTATACCAGCACTTGACCCTCTCGGTGATTGATTATGGACTAGGACTGCTCACTGTCTCAAAGAGTCAGCTGGTGAAATTAGAGCGAATACAGAACGAAGCTATGCGGGTCATTCTGAGATGCACCAGAGACACCCCAGTAGTGTGTATGCGTTACATCCTTGGTCTGCCGACTTGCTGGTAGGCTCAAGATGATGCAGGTGAAGGCATACCTCAGAGTAGCTGCAGACACAGATCGCCCGTTGCATGAGGCGCTGGACGCAGTTAATGGTCAGCGACTGATAAGAGGGAAATCATGGATGGCTCAGGCGGAGAATACGATCAGACATGTGTGCATCTTGAGAACATTAGGCGAGGAGAGGAGTGGGTCAGAGTGCCAGCGAAGCAGTCAGACTTGTGCAGAGTTATAATCACTTTGAACCGAGAGTGCAGGGAGTTCCAGCAGGGGCCAAGGAAGTGGAAATCCAGCAACTAATTCAGGATAATGCTCGCTCGGGTGATGTGATTATCTACACAAATGGGTCGGTGTTGAAAGGTAGGAGAAGAGCCTGGGGGTTCTTAACAAAAGCTAATGGTCGACGTTTGGTGCAGGAGAGCCTGGCATATGATACCACAACATCTAGCTTAAGAATGGAGGTGGAGGCGGTCAGTGCAGCTTTCCGCTGGATGGAGAATACGATACACACAAACATCATGATTGTAACTGACTTAGAAAGCATGCTGAGGAAGGTGAGGACGGGCAAGCTTCGGGAAGAGTGGCTTGCTTCGCTTCGGAGGTCACGGGTTGCAAGCATCGCCTGGATCTGTTCTCCGGGGCATGCTGGTGTGCTGGGGAATGAACAGGCGGACAGATTGACTGGCTCTGTAAAACTTGGTGGAGTATTGATGCATGACAAGGCAGACGTACTTGCGGCCTTGTGGGAGCACGTGTACACCTTTGAGGAGCAAATGGATCACCATGAGTCTGGTAAGAATGAGACAGCGAGGAGTGACGAGGGGATCTGGCCGACGATCGACGCTCAGAGGAAAGGCGAGACGGACATATAATCAGATTGCTACTGGAACTATTAGTGTTGGAACTCTTCGCTGGCTGCTGAGGATGGGGACGAAGCGCTTATGGGAATGCCCCGAAAGCTGTGATGTCGGTTCCTAAATCAATCAAACAATCAATCAATCAATCAATTAATCAATCGAAGTTCTTGGTACCCATTTTAGACGACCTGGACGTCCATGTCAATGTTAATAATCCGAATCGGTCCCAGTGTGGAACAAATCCTTGACCTCAGGGCCGGCAGGCCACTGTCTAGCCACTACGCTACAAACAAGTTAGTTGCATATCCTTTACAAGACGTCATAGTCAACCCCAGCATTTTTATGTTTGTGATCTCTTGTCAATTTTCAGTAGTTTGCCATAGCTTTATGAACGACTGGCACCCACACTATTTCGTAAAGAACCAGTGCAAGGTGGACTGCTGCGAAATCGCCCGCAGTTGTGTTTTTTAAACGCGGTATGCGGGATTACAAACTGCGCTTCTTCGCCACGGAGCCGTCTCTACACTACAACGGCTCCGTATTAGCACTTTGCAGTTTGTACTAAAGATGCATGCATCAAAATGAGATATAGCAATGACTAGAACAGACTAGAGTAGAATAAGAACCAAGTGAGACAAGGATGTGTTGTTTTTTTTGCGTTTGGACGCTTTGGACTCAAGCGTAGTCCATGCACGTGCTCCTACTTCTATTGCTCTTGAATAATATTTTGCCTGTGAATTAGCTTTCCCTATTACCAGTGTCTCATCAGGTGAACCCACCCCAGCTTCAGAGGTACTTTAGTTTATGTCCTCGAGTAAATGACATGAAGCCAACATTTTAGTCCAACTGACCGGTGTAGGGGTTGAACACGCTGCATCGGCATCAGCACATAGGAAGTTTAAGAGCAAATATTCTCAAACATTCGGCCATGCTAACCTTCCCAAAACGAGTAAAGCCGGTACGTAGCTTGGTAGAGGAAGAGCTAAGTCTGTGTACATTGTGTATAATGTGTACATGAATTGAAACGAAGCAATGAAAGTATGATATGAGCATGTGGTACACCATTGTTCCATACCCAATAGACTGACGTTGACGGGGTCCTTGAAACCTTGCTTGACAAAACAGATGATGTTGATGATGTTTGTTGCCGTTCCAAACACATCGATGGCTTGGCACAAAATGGCGTATAGAACCCAAAGACCAATTATCATAGCTCCATCACTTATTAGGGTGTCCCCGGTGTCATCTGTACTCACTGGTTCCATTGAAGCAGGATGATCGTTCGATTTGTCTTTTACATTTTCATTAGGTACTTATAAGGTTTCACTAAGAATGTCAGTGTTACTAAGACAATACTATATTCATAAACCTTTAAACAGATTGTTTTTCCAATAACTATTTTCTAATCACGTAGCACTATTTGAGAGGAAGACCATGTCATCTGAATATCCATGTTCAGTAATTGTAATTCCAGCAGTTATAAACAAAACAAATGTGTCACTGATTTTATCATCTTTGACGTTTCACATTACATGTTTTTTTTTTTTTTTTGCATCATATTGAAAAGGTATGGGGATGAGAATGCAGATCTGAATTATTCCCCTTTGTATTTCATTCAATATGATGCTTCACCGGCTAATCTAATAGCTGCTTGCTGCATATGAGCGATTAAGTTAGGTGGTCAAATGTGCTATAAATCCGTCACTGAACACAGACTAAAGGCCTTGCTGTAGTTTACGAAAATAAAAGGCATGCATATCTATATTGTGCTCTCTGTATTTCTCATTGATCATGTTAACCTTTGTGTCGCTGTTTCTTCTGCCTTGTCTGAAAGTGTTTATCTGTCAATAAACGTCAGTGTGATTTATATTCTAACTTTCAAATCTCTTTAAGATGATTCGCTTGCCGATGGTGCTATCGTGACTTAAAGTAAACTATCACGATAGATGGTGCACAGTTTAAAATTGTCATTCCTTTCTAGAGAGACATAGATTGTTATCTTGCATGCCGTGAAACAAAAACCCGCTGTTCTAGACCGTGACATATACGAGGGTAAGTTAATAAGTAAGTCACAAATGGCAGTAGGAAAATAACTAACTACGATAACACCTTGATACCAGTTTATTTGTATACATACATTGTCCCTTTATTTCTCAACATAATTTCCACCAACATTGATGCATTTATCCCATCGTTTTATCAGTCATTCCCAACCGGCTGTATAGAACTGCGTGCTCTTTTTTCTAAACCACGTTTTCACTTCACATTCAACTTCGGCGTTACTCGCAAAATGTCTCACGCCAAGGAGGGTTTCAGTGGACTTAACTCTTAGCGATTTCCCGTAAAGCGGTGCATAGTTCGGTAGAAAAAGTTACGAGGGCGAGTCAATAAGTAAGTAAACAGTTCTGTGGGATGGCAGGTAAATGAAAACATAGCACGCAGTTCTATGCAGCCGGTTGGGGGGGGGGGCTGATAAAACGATGGGATAAATGCATCACTGTTTGTGGAAATTATGTTGAGAAATAAAGGGGCAATGTATGTATAAAATTAAACTGGTTTCAAGTTGTTATCATATTTAGTTATTTTTCTACAGCCATTTGTGACTTACTTATTAACTTAACCTCGTAGTTCATGGGATATACGGGTGCTGGTCTCTCCTTCTGCCTGGATTATTCTGTTTTATATCCTTCAAGCTGGTTTTTTTTCCTTTTCTTCGGAGTGTAGTCATATTACTTATTCTTCGTCCTTTGCACTTTAGCCCATGTGAGGCATACACCGTCATCCAATCCATGCAAAGGCGTCCTACTTTCTTTCCTGCAGCTCTCTTCGTGTCCCACCAAGTAGTCCATTTATGTGTTAATTCTCTTGGCCATGTTTTAGGTCTTTGGCTTTTCGTTCGCTGTGTGGGTTCCAGACCAGGGTGTATCTAGCCATGCCATCCTCAGGTTTATTCAGTGTGTGGCTGTTTCGGAGACTCCTATGGGTCGTCGCTAAAAGCTACGGAGTTCGTGCTTTGTGCGGCGCTTTTCGTGCTGCGGAAAGAGACCGAGCCATATGGGATAAAACCCGGTGCAATGAAGACGACCCTGTCGACTTTTAAGCGACTCTTTTAAATGTACTATTCCGTGCCAGCGTTTTCGCCTCACCCCTTGATTCCCTGGAATTTGTTTAGTTCTCTCATTGGTGATTCTGTTATAATATTTTAGTCGTACTATTCTGCAAAGGCACTAATTAATGAATGCGTGTAGCTTATTGGTAATTCTTGTAGTCGTTCTTCTCGTTTATGAGCCATACAGCAGTATTAAGTTAATGTCGGAGTAAAATATATTCTTAGTTTGGTGCTAAATTAATTTGCTTTGACTGCCACGATCGTCCTAGTGCTGTTACAGCTTCTCTTGCCTTTCTATTATATATATATATATATATATATATATATATATATATATATATATATATATATATATATATATATATATATATATAATGTTGATGAAGCAGACAAACGTGGGAGAAGCTAAACTGTCGGCATTACCAACAGACAAGATACTCAGTCTGTTGGAAAACTAGCTGGGAAGAAACAGCATGTACCAGCTACGCAAGACACCTGATGGAGTAGTGGTCTCCATCAACAAAATCCCAAAGACCACTGCACTGATATAGAAGATTTCCCAAGAAGAGAAAGCCGACAACAAGTTTCACCGCGGCATCATATTGGAAGCAAGCCGGCACCGCACAAGTAAACGATGAATTCTAAGACGAGTCAAGACCCATCTCACCAACGACCAGATCAGGAAGATGTTGACAAGAGAGAATCGCAAACTAAAGATCATCAGTGCTGAGAGGATAATCGGCAATAACAACATACCCTCTACAGTCGTCGTCGTCACGTCGGAGGACTGAGTGTTCCCTCGGTACATCAGATGGGACAAGAAAGATCAAGTTCCAGAGCATTATATACAGAGAGTGCTGCAGTGTTCAAAGTGCCAGAAATTTTGGCACACCGGTGCCACATGCAAGAGTGAGGTTGAGGTGTGCAGATACTGCTCTGGACCCCATCCATACAGTCAGTGTCAGCATGCAAAGACCGACACGGACTTCAGGAGGCCTAACACGAACAGGAAATGCGCCAACTGCCTCGGCAACCACGGCAGCCAGGTACCTCGGCTGTTCCTGCCACCAAGACAGGAAGGAAGCCATGAAAATCGCCATCAAGTCTAACCTACCATATAAGGAGGCCAGGAGGCAGTACGATGGCCACCAACCGACTCACCATAAGTTACAAAGCACAAGTGGAATGCCAACTGAAGGACCTGAGGACACAGTTCAAAAGCATGGAGGGAGAAAAAGTCAAGGCGCAAGAAACACAGATAACGGCCGTTCAGCGCATCCTGGACGAACTGAAGCAAGTCCAGGAGAAGATAGAGCAGGATGTCGCTCGAATGGCTGCTATAAAGGCTGAAACTGACGAAACTCTATCAAAAATCCAAGATGAAAGAGAAAAGACAGAAGAAACTCTCAAGCAGATACAAGAAGAAAGAGCACAAATAGAACCACTGGATGAACTGAAGCAAGTGCAGCAGAAGATGGAGCAGGATGTCACTCGAATGGCTGCTATAAAGGCCGAGAATAAAGACGAGATAACAAAAATACAAGATATGAAAGAAAGGACATCAGATACTCTACAAGACATAATAGCACGGTTCAGCACCCAGATAGCCACACTCGAACCAGAAGATGCAAGAACACAGTCAGAGGAAGAAGCAACAGAGGAAGGACGATATCGCTCACCACCAAGATCCGACTGGCGAACACCGAGAAGATTCGAAGGCAACCCACGACGGGGAAATAGGAGGAACACGAGGAGAGACGACAACTGGTAAAACTCCCTGAAGGAAACAGCACCATAAGACGGGGTGGGGCCACAATTACTCCGGGCCTCAACAAGTGCGCGACTCTGCTCAGGCATAAAAAACCTCAAGAAGAAAGGAATGAACACAATTAACACATCAGAAGCAGGGAAGCTGACATGCAGCCCAAAGTACGAAGGACAATCTAAAGGTCACACCATAAACACCCAATTACAGCCAAGTCGAAAAATCGAAGGCTGAACGGGGATATTCGTACCAAGGAGTGGAATGGATATATATATGTGTGTGTGTGTGTGTGTGTGTGTGTGTGTGTGTGTGTGTGTGCGTGAGTGCGTGCGTGCGTGCGTGTAATATGCCGTCTGTTATCTGATATTTTAATGACGCTGATTGTGCTTATATTATAATTTATTCCAGGCTACTCCATACTCCCAAATTTGTTTCATATACTTCTCTAACTATGCCTATTCCCACACGATGCAAATGTGCATGTTTCAACGCTTCAATTTCTAGTCAATTTCATTTATAATGTTCTGTTAATTGTGATGAAAGATCTACTCACATCTGCTAACTGTCAATAAATTGTAGTTTGTTGTCTTGTCTGTCTTCATTATTCTCCACATTGTTCATGTAGAGATTCAACACAAGCTCTTATAAACATGTGTAGCCTATATTAAGCTGGTCTCCCTGGTCTAGAGTTTCACGACTTTCTCCGTAATCCCGTATACGTTCGTGAGTAACGTGATGTGAGTGAGAAACGGTAGCGGTTCTCTTCGCGTCGGTAACTTACAGAGGATGTGAGCTTACTGTATAAAATGGTATGGGTGCCGGTCGTTCAGAAAGCAATGGCAAACTACTGAGCGTAATCTTACCAAGAAATCAACAATCAGCTGAAAGATGCTGATGTTGACAGCAATGTCCTGTAGAGGATTGCGAAAAAAAAAAACAAAAAAAAGCCTATATTAAATATGCAATATTTCTTTCCAAATAAGTCTATGATTCCGCCTCTTGAAGTTAGTAAATAAAAAAAAATTGATAGCCATTCATAGAAATAGAAGACAAATAGAGGAATTACTAAAAAAAACAATGTTTGCATATCCTGTTTATAAGACATAGCTGTCAACAACAGCATCTTTCAGCTGATTGTTGATTTCTTGGCAAGATTACGCTCAGTAGTTTGCCATTGCTTTCCTAGCGGCCGGCTCACATACCCCTAAGTTACCGACGCGATTCGAACCACTGCTGATTCTCACCGTCGTCACATTACTTACGAGAGTATACGAGATTACGGAGAAAGGTCGCTAACCTCTAGGCCAGGAAGCCGGCAGAGGACTTACTAGACAATATAAAATTGGAAAGTGTACTTCTACGAATGGCCAACCATACACCCGTATTTGGTCATGCGTTTACGTACACCTGTTACTGACCCGAGACTCGGTCGTAATGCAGAGGTGACAGATTCGAATCTCGTTATGGTAACTATAGTTTTTACTTATATTGTGTCTACCGTGTCCTTTAATCTCTACAATTTTCGTCCACTTATAGAAGCCCCAGTCATTACCTGTGAATATGTTTTAAACCGTCTCAGTTGCTTCAAAATGTTCCCCAATTGTTATTTCCTGAGTTGAGTTTTACCAAGTGAGATCGGGTTATTTGCTTGGTGTAATCCCATTATTTGTGTCTTTCACCTATGCAATGTAGACCTAACTGTTGTGACCTATCATCAAGTGTGGTTAGTCTATATAGCATATGATCACGTAAATGTAACAGGAGCGCAATATCGTCCATTGAATTCCATTTTTGGCGGTAGTAATTGTTGTCTTAATAACACAGTCTATAACCAGTAAGATTAATAAACAGATAATCGCATTTCCTGTACAGGGCCTCGCACAAACCCCAGACTTATTTGGCTGTGTGTGATCTCTTGGCAAGTTTACGTTTAATAGTTTGCCATTGCTTTCTGAACGACCGGAACCCATACCATGTTATACAATTGATTGATTGATTGATTGATTGATTGAATGATTGATTTTTGAACAGACATCACAGCATTCGGGGCATTCCCATAAGCGCTCCGTCCCCATCCTCAGCAGCCAGCGAAGAGTTCCAACACCAATAGTGCCAGTAGCAATCTGATTATATGTCCGTCTCGCCTTTCCTCTGAGCTTCGAGCGTCGGCCAGAACCCCTCGTCACTCCTCGCTGCCTCATTCTTGCCAGACCATGGTGATCCATTTGCTCCTCCGAGGTGTGCATGTGCTCCCACAAGGTCGCAACCGCGTCTGCCTTGTTATGTCTCAATATTCCGAACTTGACACTGAACCATCTGTGTAGATCAGTGTTTCCCAACCTTTTTTGTGCCATGCCCCACTTAAGCCTTTCTAAAATGCATATTGCCCCCCTCCCCCGTCCCACGCCCCCCCCCCTCCTCAACATATACATTATTTTTAATATTCAAAAATTGAAATGTTCACTAAAGAAACTTGAATGATAGGTTTTAGGAAGAAATCACTAGGTAATTATTGAGCAAACACAGTAAGTAAATTTTCAAAACATATAATGGAGAACTGAAATTCAAGTACAAAATAATTTTAATGAAAGATTTTTCTATATTATTTTAATTATTAGTAATGATTTATTATTTAAATTTAGTGAGATCCTTGCGCTTGATGCTTGCTGCAAAGAGATCTTATGTCAGGTTCCAATTTAGTTAACTTCAGTCTCAAGTCTCCCCGTTTTGTTATATTCAGCCGATTTCTTCCATTTTCGAATTGCCCCCCTTAACAGTCGAATTGCCCCCCTGTGGGGCGTGGGCCCCACGTTGGGAAACACTGGTGGAGATGATCACATCACCCGAGTGAGCATTATCCTGAATTAGTTGCTGGATTTCGTCATCCGTGGCCCCTGCTGGCCACTCCCTGTACTCCCGGCTCAATGTGATTATGACAAGAATACAATAAGCCAACGCAAGGCGGTCTGCTGCCAAATCGTCAGTCGGTATGCTTCGAACGCAGTATGCTGGATTACAAACTGCGTCTGTAATTCCTTCTCCACGGAACCGACAGTCAGATTAATGCTGGTGACAAAAGGCGCCCCAATGGCATGCCTCTCTTAATGTCAAATACATATGAATGTCAGAGATATCTACATTTCATATCTGCATATATTGCGATTACTAAGTTAATGATTTTCTGTGAGATCCCACATTGCCCCATCAACATCAACTGGGATTCTCTATCAATGATGTTGAAGGTCTTCTCACAATCCACACATCTAATGTAAAGTGGCTAATACATTTCTATATGTTGCTCTATTAGTATGCGTAATGTGACTATTCAGTCAGTGCAGACTCTGTTTGGTCGGAAGCTTGCCTTTTCACCCCTTAGTTGATTATCAATGGCATATGTTAAGCCATGATACCACTTCTAATTAAGAGCTGGTATGTTGTTTTTTTATTATTATTGATTCGCTTCCAATATATTATTAGAGTGTTTGTGTCCTATCAGTATACATTTCTCCGCAGTGGTCATTCCATATTGCTAGTATCTCTTTACATCATGTTAAAGTATTGTCATTTCTTTCATTTACTAGATACAATTGTGGTGTGAATTCGAATGCTTATGTTTAGAATTCCAGGAAGAAATGTCCACATTTCCTTGCAACTAGAGATGCACCAAATATTCTCTGATCGCACTTCTGATTTTCCTTGTGTAGTTTGTGTGTGCGAGTAATTGTTTTTAACCTTGCTTGCTTTAGTTTTCTTCTGTTCCTATAGTCGCCTGAATATGTAATATGTCCGTACCGTTCTATGTGCGTTGGGGATAGTAAAACGCTATCCCCAATAGTGGGGATACTCAAAATAAATATATAGAGAATAGTTTCAGAATTCCCCAACATTACCGGAAGTAGGGATTGACATCAGCCGGGGGAGATGTCCATTCGTTTTGCGTCGATTTTAATGGTGTTGTGCTATATCCGCTCGGAAAGCAATGGCAAACTACTGTGCGCAAAATTACATAGAAAATTACAAACAGGCAACACATGCTGGCTCTGACTGTAGCATCCTGCATGTGGTATGCAACAAACATTTTAAAATATATATATGTTGATTTCAAGCCCATGGTATCTTTAATGACGTGTGTCCACCGTCGAAGTATTCGGCGCTGCCTCGACTTTAAGGAATAGTGCCATCCAGTACTTATCTTTCTAATCCAATTTGGCATTAGCTGTGGTAACAGTATGTTTGCATCCGAGACACGATGCCGTAGATGAGTTAGTTTTATTCAGCGTTCAGATCGTGTAGGTGTGTTTCATGGACAACGTATGGCAATGACTGCGTTATTTCTATAGATTAACCTAACTGTGCTACACGTTAGAGGCATAATAATGCACACTATTATTCATGTCAATATTACTATCACTCAGTAGCCTACCCTGACCAGAACTCGACCTCCATAGCAATCTTTGGAGATATACCTCTACTAATAGACTAATTTTCTGCCTTTGTTACAGTCTTGGTTTAATTATCTATGGCATTAATTAAAAAGCACACACAACACTGATATATAAGGATACACTGTTAGTAATTCTGTAATGTGTAGATGCTTGCTAACCCACGCTAGTTTGTAAGAAATGTTATGATGAGGCTGATAGTAACAATAATAATCATGATCAGCAGAACTGACTGATGTGTATGTTAATGATAATAATGTCTGTTTAAGCAACATAACTGTACAGAATGGCTACAGATGGACCTTTGTAATATAAAAAGGAAGTACCAATATTATGTGTGTATATATATATATATATATATATATATATATATATATATATATATATATATATATATATATATATATATATATATATATATATATATATATATATATATATATATCCCTGGTCTAGGGAGTAAACGACTTTCTCCGTAATCCCGTATACTCTCGTGAGTAACGTGAAGTGCGCGAGAATCGGTAACGGTTCTCTCGCGTCGGTAACTTACGGGATATGTGAGCCGTTCGCTCAGAAAGCAATGGCAAACTACTGAGTGTAATTTTGCCAAGAAATAAACAATCAGCTGAAAAGATGCTGATGTTGACAGCTATGTCCTGTAAAGGATATGCGAACAAATATATATATATATATATATATATATATATATATATATATATATATATATATATATATATATATATATATATATATATATATATATATATATACGCAGAAGTTAACAGTTGGCATAAACTGACCTTTACTCTGATTCTTTTGAGTAAATACCTGCAAATTTAACAAACCAATAATAATACCTCTTGTATCAAGATCAATAGTTTAACCTTCTTGGACACACACTCGGCATGACAACGTATTGTAGAGAAAATAGATAATTATTCCTAGTATATAATTTTGTTGTTCGCTTAGTTGCAGACTGCTAACATTAGTATTTAATATTATTATTGATATATCAATATAACTAGACATACACAACTCGGATGGTATTCATGTAATGTTTTAATAATGAAACTGGTTAATTATATGAGCCAGCAACGTGTGATTTGTTCTACGAGTATCCTTTCTCTGTTAGTCTAAATTATCTTAAACAAGGGATAATGTTTAAAGAAAACACCACGTCGTTACATATTCGGTAATAACTATGAAAAATAAATACAAACAAATTAATAAAAAGGGAAAGAAATGTTGACATATTTGGGTGTGTGGAACTGTACGGTACTGGTAGATGCTGTGTATTTTTCTAGAGGTGTATTATACACATATTAAATAATAGCAATCAAGACATAGAAAGAGAGAAGATTACTATATTAGGAATGTGCAAAACGAGATGGAAAGGAGCAGAGGTTAAGACAGAAGAAGATTTTAAGATTGTTTATTCTGGGGGAGAAGAACGACAAGGAGGCGTAACTATTATCATGGATCGGCAAACATCAAAATCTGTTCAAGGGTATTTGGCTGTGTCAGACAGAGTTCTACTGGTTAAATGAATAGGCAGACCTTTTAATATAAACTTCATTCAAACATACGCCCAAAAAGGATAATCGAGTAAAGATAGTATAGACGCATTTTATAACGATATAGTCTGCTTTGATGAGATGTAAAAATTCAGAAATAACCATCATAATGGGTGACTGCAATGCAAAAGTAAAAAATCAAGGTGAAGTAATCACAGTAGGTAAACATGGTTTGGGAGAGCGAAAGAAAAGACGATACAGACTTGTAGAATGGGAAAAAGAGCAGAATATGATTGTAGGAACACCTGGTTTCAACAACACCCTAGAAGATTATGGACATGGAGGAGTCCTGAAAGCAGGATTAGAAACCAGATTGATTCTGACTAGCAGAAGGTGTCGAAATGCTTTAATAATTGCAACAACAAAAAATAGTTCCTGATGCTAAGTGTTACAGTGATCACAGATTAATTACTGGAACATTGAGAGTAAAGTTAAAGAAAGACAAGTATATAACAAGTAACACTTAATATGATCTGTGTACATTAAAAAATGACAAAGAAATACAAAACAAATTCATCATAGAAATACAGAATAGAAGTAATAAATTGTCTGATCTAGAGATCATATTTCAAGATGTGGATGGGCAGTGGGACATTTTGAAGAATTCAATCAATTTGGCTGCAGAAACAGCTATTCCAAAAGTAAAGAAGGTGGGTCGTAAGAAATTGATTCTTCTTCTTCTTAAGCATTCCGAGCCATTGAGGTTCTTTGCTGCAGATACAATCCGTCTCCATTCGCCTCTCAGGTGGACCTTCTCTTGCCAGTCGTTGATTCCAAGTGCTTGTAGGTCTGTATATATATTATCTCTCCACCGTCTTCTTGGTCTACCTCGGGGTCTACGGTCATTTATTTCCTGAGTGTAAGCGAGTTTTGTTTCCCTATTATCTTCCATTCTTTCTATATGCCCCAGCCATTTTAGTCTATTAGCCTTCATGATACCAGTGATTAGCGGGGACTTAAACAGATCATAAATGTCTTTGTTACTTCTTCTTTTCCACTCTCCACTTTGTGTATCCCTAATGGGTCCAAAGATGCGTCTTAAAACTTTGTCCTCAAAGGTTTGCAACATGGCTTCGTCTCCTTTCGTTGTACTCCAGGTTGTAAGAAATGGATAACTGAAGAAATTTTACAACTAATGGAAACAAGAAGACTCAACTAAAGTAATCCTGCCAAATATGAAGAAATTCACAGACAAGTCAGAATATTATGTAAGGAGGCAAAAAGAAATTGACAAAATAACACAACAGTCAAAATACCAAATCTATGCACAAAGGAATTCAGGAACATACTAATAAAAGAACAAGTCATCAGCAGGTTGTCTAAAAACAAAAGAGGGTAAAATATTAACAGAAATTATCAGATTCTACATGTATGGTCAGATTATGTGAAAAACCTTTATGATGATAACAGAGGAGAACAGTTTTATATTCGAATTAATAATGAAGCACCGCCAATTTTGAAGATGGAGGTTCGGAATGTACTTAAACATATGGAAACTGGCAGGTTCCCCGGTTCAGATAACATAACAACATAAATGATTAATGCTTTTGAAGAATATGGAATAGATCAAGTCACCAGACTGCTGAACACATTATATGTTACCGGAGATATACCTTCTGAATTATGTAATTCTGTATTTATTGCAATCGCAAAGAAATAAGGAGCATTGAAATATGATCAATATCGAACAATTGGTATAATGAGTCACATCACGAAGATTGTGCTACGAATTATCATGTAAAGAGTGAGGAAGAAAATACAACCTGAAATAGGAGAAGAACAATGTGGATTTGTATAAGGAAAGGGTACAGTAAATGCTGTGTATATGCTGCAATCAGTAATTGAACGTTAAATAGAAGTAAACAAAAATATACATCTTTGCTTTATTGACTACACAAAGGCTTTCGATATAGTAAGACATATTGACATGGTAGAGATGCTTGTAGATTTACACAGGGATGTGTAATGTCTCCAGATCTTTATTTCCCTATACAGTGACAATATTTTCAGAAATGTAGAAGATATAAATGGAATCATTATCGGAGGACGAAACATCAATAACATTAGATGTGCAGATGATACAGTATTAATTGCAGACAATGAGCGGAATCTGCAACAATTAGTAGATGCGGTTGTTGCACGCAGTGAACAACTAGATTTGGAATTAAATTGCAAAAAGACACAGATTATTGTCGTGACTATGAAGAACGAAATACCACAATGTTATATACAAGTAAATGGGAATATTATTCAACAAGTGAGTAAGTACAATTATCTCGGAATAGTAATAACATCTGATGGGAGATGCCTTGAAGAGATTAGAACAAGAATCGCCATGGTGGAAGTAGCCTTTAGCAAAATTTAACAACCATACTGACCAATAAAAAGATGCCAATTGAAACACACACAAAAAAGAGTGTTGAGCTGCTATATAGAACCTGTACATTTGTATGAATGTGAAGCTTGGACAATGACAGAAAAACCAATGAACAGGTACTAAAAGAGACTAATGAAGATCGTAAATTGATTAGAGAAATTAGACGTAGACAGTCAAAAATTGTTGGACATGTTATGAAAAGAAATGAATTGGAGAACTTGGTGACAACTGGCAAGATCGAGGGGAAGAGACTAAGGGGAAGACAGAGATGTAAATACATGGATGGCTTAACCACGTGGCATGGTTGAGACAAGAACAATGAGCTGATCCACGACTCTGGTGATGGAGTGAAATGGCGAGTCATGACCGCCAACGTTTATCGGCATGGCACATGATGGATGGATGGATTATACACCGATTCCCTACTCCACACTGTGACATGCAGTTCTGGGTCAACTGCTGCCACGGTGTGAAATATTCGGCATATTCTAGGCTCGTATTAAAAGTGCTTAGCACCAAACTTTGAATACTCTGTTCTAACGTATAGGCAGTGCTGTGTATTGGTGCATGATAAGGCAGATAGATGCGTATAGCGTGGAAATACAGATAAATCATCATTGTCTGATAGAATAGAAAAGTAGGAAGTAACCAGAGGTTTGGCCCGATTACACTAGTCAAAACATTGTTTAAAGTATATTGCATCAGAATTTAAATACACCTGTTCTTATTGATTTCGATATGCTTATTTCAAATATCTTAATAAATTCACCAATTCGCTCTTTTTTTCGTTTTTGTTTGTGTGATGAATTATAGCAATACAAACAATGTATGCTCTTTTAATTCTCTGGGATGAACAGATAGTAGGCCTATCTCTATTTAAGAATTATAAACATTGTGGTTATATAGTTAATTAATATTTCAACATACAATTATAGAAGAAAAAAAAACAGTATTTAAAGTTCACATACAATTATTCTAAAAGCGCACATTTGAACCCATTTCGTCATTATTCAGTCGCTGTTCTAGTTCTCTTTGCTTACTTCTTGTAGCCAATCGATAAAGTGTCTCTTGTCACAGTCCAAAAGTAATCAGTAAGATTTGAAGGGCTCCAGTTGCCGCGATGCCTTGTCTCCATAACAGCAATGTCCTCGTGACATCGTTTACTATGCTCATCCCTGACAGCTCCCCTGTTTGACGTAAAGAAATCCAGATGAGAATGTAGAAAATGAATTTTCAAAGACATGTTGCAGCCAAAACTTCAGAACGAGAATTTCTACATTTTCATAGTAATTATCAGCTCTGTTGTTTCCAAGAAAATGGTCCACAAAAGACTTAAATGCTAGCCATGTTGCTTTTTACTTCTCATGCAACAGGTAAAGAAACTCGTCATCAGGAAGAATTTTTCGAATTTGCGGACGAACAAATACTCCCTCTATTATTTTAGCTTCACTCAGTCTTAGAAATGATCAGATGAGTTATTTTTTGAAAGCCTCGTCGGTTTTCTCCATTGCAATGACAACATTTTCTCATGAGACTCAGCTTCATGAGCTTGGGTGACAACAACATATTGCTGGTGTCGACAAGTGTTCAGTTCTCAACGTTCTTACTGCCAGTCTGCAATGCTTGCCTTCCGGTCGCCAACATAGCGTTAGGCATTACACCGCTGGGGCCTGTGGAGTGTTTACGCTTGTGGCTACGGTTTGCAATCGCATTTTCCTCATGTTGGACTGGTAGTACATGGTTCCGTCGCCCTGCTACTGGGTGAGTGCGTGGGTGACACCGTGAGCTGTGAAATTTGCGTGGAATGCTTTTACATCTGTCATGTACAGTGACCTGCATGTTCGGAAAATGGCTACCGGCGGTTGCTGAATTTACTGTCTTGCCCTTTTGGTTCAGGAGTGCATTTTTCGGGAGACTCCTGGGAGTCGGTGCTGAAGCTGCGGGTTCGTGCATTGTGCGACACTTTCAGCGGGTCGCCCTGCGGTTAGAGACAGAGCCATGTGAGAAAACCAGGGTCAATGAGGTCTTTCTGGTGACTGCCGAGTTCATCGACGATGAACTGGTATTCGTGCATGAATTTTTTGTTGGCATTATGCACAGTGTACCTGTGCGGGCTTGTTGGATTGCCGAGACTCCTGTCTATTCCACTTTTCAAATTGGACAGTGGGAAGCATTTTGTGTGATATTAGCTGGCACGGGAATGGAACATAATGGGGACAACCCGTTGCCGTGAAGTTGGAACCTCGACTATCTAACTAACTAATGCTTGGCTGGTTGGTCAGTGTCTTCTGATGTAATGATTAAGTCGTGCACGACTATCCCACTCACAGAGAAAGCAACTGTACTTGGTGAATGCACCCTGTAGACCTAGCAAAAGCGCGGCACTTTAAGTCACCGCAAAGTTACCAATGAGAATGGTCGTAGTTTGGACATTCAAAAGCTGTTTAATGTTTTATTAAGTTTCTTTTGTATGAACTGCGTGACCAGTCGGATTTGACTGTAACACATTACCATTATTCAACAAATTAGCTTTAAGACTCGTCTGGATGAATCAATGAAAAGCTTCCACTCTTCCTGTTTGTAATTTATTTTGAGGGCTGTCATTTAACAAGAAATGTGGCATGCAGACAGGCCACACTCTTTAAAAAAAGAATGTAATAAGCTGCTTTTGGTGATTATTATGACATAAATTCTAACGTCTTCTGCCAGAACACGCACACACGCGTGTCTGCGCGCGCGCACACACACACACACACACACCACACACACACACTATATAAACTGACAGTAATTAAATAAACTAGTAGCATATAGATTGAAAACTAGAGTCAATCAACATTTTTAATGTCATTTTCGTTTTCAGCACACCAAAATTTGTTTAGATCAGTTATTTTTATAACCGGTACATTTTGATTCTTGACTAGAGTAAGCAGTACTCCGAGGAAAGGTCCAACTGATACATTATCAGGCTGCATTATAACAGTGTGACCTGTTATAGTGGTTATATGGCATTACAGGGCTAGCTGATGCGCAACGTAAAGATTAGTTAGTAAGCAGTGCACGGGTGAGCACCGCGATTTTGGGTTGGCACTGAGCGTGTCGCAGGGTGACAAATTAGTTACCAGACAGAAGCCGTTGTACCATCAGCCAGATAAGCAGCATACTTGGTTTACTTGGTTCCATCGTGATTTAATTTGAGCATGCTTCAGTTTGTAAAATAAGAAATCACAGTCTTTTGTACACCACTGCCCTTTTGGTATGGAACAACAATAAACAACAAAACTTATATTGCTGCGGAGTTTGCTTCACGTCATTTTAATCATAAGTTGATGTTGGGAATTGTATCTTCTATACGACACGGCTACCCTTGGTCCCCCATGCTACTTTGATATAGCATCTTTAAAAAAAAGTTGCCTAAAAGTCGACAGGGTCGACTTCATTGCATATGGCTCGGTCTCTTTCCCCAGCGCAGAAGGCGTCGCACAAAGCACGAACTTCGTAGCTCTAGCGACAATGCTGCATCTGATACGTTTGAATGGAGCTTTTTGCTATTCATTGGCTGCTGGAGATGAGGAGGGAGCATTTAAGGGAATGTCTCGACTGCTGTGATGTCTGATAATGACTCAAATCAACTCAGCTTAAATCTTATAAAATTGTTATTCATTTTCCCAAGTGTGATTTATATTGACCTGACCTGATGTTCTTGTGCTTGTTGTTTATCCACGAGATCGTACCTTTTTGTTCCATGTTAATTGCGGGGAGTACTTTTACACCTGCCCGTGGTTGTTTGTATCGTGAACTGATATTCAGGAACACGGCGGGCGGCCGGCCGGTCGCTGAACTAATTTGTTTGCCTTATGTGTGTTAGGTCTTAGTCAGATATGACTGAGCTACCGTATGACAGTAGACGGTACTACCTGCTTTCTGTCAGCGCCGAATGTTGGGCGGCGCTTACCAAACCCGACACCCCACATTGTGCCAACGGCTTCGGGCGGAAGAGCGCAATTGGGAGGGTACTAGCCTTATCCTGGTGCGAGGAAATGCAACCCAAAGACAAAATAAGTCATGGCAGGGCAGACCAGGCCCTAAGCCTTTGTTGGCAGCTGGTCTAGGATCGAAGCTCCGACAGGCGGACAGTTAGACCATTGCTTTGCTGATCCGGCAGCTTCTGCAGCTTGTCTTGTTCCAGATGTATAGGTGTTAACTTTCCTCTGGTGTGAACTAGGCAGGCCGAGAGAGGATCATGCTGCATGGGCAACACATGGTTTCTTTATTTCTAGCCCCGGCTTTGTGCTATGGAGAGGCAATAACTCCATCCCTGGTCTTAACCCGTCTCGGAATCAAAGCGAGAGGCAACTGCTACGGTTGACAAATATTGACGATGTGAGAAAAACGGCTGTGATTGATGCTGAACTCAATCGTCTTAACATTGATATTGCTGGCCTGCAGGAGACTCGCCTCGCTGAGGAAGGGTCACTCAGGGAAAACAATTACACCTTTTTTGGAAGGGAAGAGGGCAGGCAGAAAAAAGGCAACATGGTGTGGGCTTTGCAGTGAAGAATTCGCTACTGGGAATGATTGATATCCCAGCTGGAGGTAATGAAAGATTATTATCACTGCGCTTGGCAACCTCTTGTGGATTTGCCACCATTATCACTGAATATGCACCGACACTCGCTTCCTCTGATGATGTGAAGGATACATTCTATGAGCAGCTAGACTCTGCGATCAAGGCAGTTCCAAAATCCGACTACATTTATATGCTCGGTGATTCCAATGATCGTGTGGGCAAGGACTCGAGTTCATGGCCAGTGTGCCTTGGAAAATACAACATCGGTCGCATGAATGATAATGGGCAAAGGCTGATAAGTCCTTGTCAGTTGGCGTAGACATGGGGCGCCACGCGTTGCCTCTGACAGTGGGATTTCATTATCACACGGAGACAACATCTGAACCATGCATCATTAACTCGAAGTTACCACAGTGCTGACTGTGATACAGATCATTCTTTGGTTGTTGCAAGGGTTAGACTGAGACCAAAGAGAATCTACACAGCTAAACACAAGTCTAGCCCCAGGATTAATATTATTAACACTCACGATCCTGGAAAGTGCTTTGAATTTCAAAAGCAACTTGAAGACGCTTTCAATGATCTCATCTCATCATCTCATCTCATCATGTTCCTCTTGTACCTTGCGGTGTCGAGGTGAAGTGTAAACTTCGTGAGAGTGCCCGATTATGGGCTTCATATATCGATATTCTCATGGACTCTGCTATTTCCTCCGTCCAACGTTTACGTGGTCGGCCTCTTCCTCTGTTTCCATCTGGTCTGTACATCATTGCTTGCTGTGGTATGCTGTTGACTGGTAACCTACTTGCATGGCCAAACCATTTGACTTGCTGTTTTCTGATAAAATCTAGTGCTGCTTTAACCCCCACTTTAGTCCTGATTTCTTCATTTCTGATCTTATCTCTTCTTGATACGTTGAGTATTCTTCTCAGGAACCTCATTTCTGTTGTTGTGATTTTTCTTTTCTCTTTTTCTGTCATTGTCCAGGTTTGGCATTGGTAGCATAGAGTTGGCAGGAAGATTGTGTTGTAAAGTGCTTTCTTAGTAGTTATTGATACATGTTTGTTCTTTAGTATTGGTGCCATTTGTCCAATGAGTTGATTTGCCTTATTGCACCTATTTTCGATCTCGTCTTCTGATCTGCCATTTGATGATATTATACTTCCTTGGTACTTGAAACTCTTCACTTGTTTCAAGGGATGTTCGTTTAGGTGAATTGTTGTTGTTTGTTCTTCTTTATTTATAGTCATTACCTCTGTTTTGCTTGTGCTAATTTTCATGTTATGTTCCCTACACATTTCGTTTAGACTATTCATGTGGTCTTGTAATTCAGCTTCTGATTTTGCTATTAGTGCTTGGTCATCCGCAAAAAGGAGTTCTCTAATGGTTAGATTTGCAGTTGGTTCTTCTTCTGTGTTCTCATCATGTGGTATTCTTGCTATCTCTGCTTGGCTGGTTTCTTTACATATGTTGTCTATATATGTTATGAACAAGAGAGGGGACAGGACACAACCTTGTCGTACTCCAGATCTTATGGTGAAGGGTTCTGAGTGTCCTCCAGTTCCTCTCACTATGCATTCACTGTTGTTGTATAAACTTTTACATAGGTTTGTTAGAAGTGTACTCACTCCATATTGTTTAAGGATTTACCACAACTTGTTTCTATCTACTCTATCGAATGCCTTTTCTTGGTCGACAAAGGCTAAGTAGAGTGTTTCATTGAATTCGATTGATTTTTCTATAAGTTGTCTAAGAGCAAAAATTGCATCTGTGCATCCTTTGTTTTTCCTAAATCCAAGTTGTGTTTCACTTAGCTGGGTTCTAAAGTAGTTCGTAATCTTATTTCAAGAATTTTGCAAAATATTTTCCCAGTATGACTCAACAGTGAAATGCCTCTGTATTGTGTGCAGTCTCTTTTGCTGCCTTTGTTTTTCCAAATTGGGATAATTATGGCATTTCCCCAATCTCGTGGTGTCTGTTGTTCTACCCAAACATGATTGAATAGTGGGCAAGGACTCGAGTTCATGGCAAGTGTGCCTTGGAAAATACAACATCGGTCGCATGAATGATAATGGGCAAAGGCTGCTGGAGCATTGCACTTGAAACGACCTATGTATTACAAATCCTTTTTTAAAACAAAAGAGATGCATAAGGTCACATGGAAACATCCAAGATCCAGCCATTGGCATCAGCTGGACTTCATTATCACACGGAGACAACATCTCCATTTCAATGATACATCAGAAAATTGTACAGTAAATAGTAAATGGAGTAAATTTAAGGAAACTATTTATAAAACAGCGGTAGGGGTTTACGGCACTGTGGATCATAAGAGGCAGGACTGGTTTGCGGCAAACAGCCAGATACTGCAGCCCTTGATTGATAAAAAGAAGATAGCTCTCTTAAGAAACAAGGAAAACCAACTGCATAACACTCTGAGTGAGCTGAAGCAAGCGAGGAAGGATGTACAAAAGGCTGCCAGGCAGTGTGCAAATGACTATTTGATCAAGTTATGTGAGTCCATTCAAATCGCAAGTTATAAGGGAAACATCAGAAGCATGTATGAAGGGATAAAGAAAGCCTGTGGTCCAATGATCAAAAGAAGTGCACCGCAGAAAACCTTGACTGGAGAAACCATCACTGATAAGAAACGGCAGATAGATAGATGGGTCGAGCACTATTTAGAGCTTTACTCAAGTGAGACCAAGTTAGCGGACGATGCCCTCAACGCCATAGAGGCCCTGCCAACTCTTGACCACCTTGGACACACTTCCCACCATAACAGAAGTTAAGTGTGCTGTAAATGAGCTTGCGTCTGGCAAGGCTCCAGGTAAGGATGGGATTCCAATAGAGGTGATCAGGAGTGGGCAAGACACACTCGCTCTACAGATCCACCAGCTAATAGAGCTATGCTGGCGAGAAGGACAAGTCCCACAGGATTTCAAAGATTAAAACATCATAACGCTTACAAGAACAAGGGCGATCGGAGCGACTGTAACAACTATAGGGGTATCTCACTTCTGTGTATTGTTGGGAAAGTATTTGCCAGAATTGTTCTGCGCAGACTTCAAGTCCTGGGAGATCAAGTCTACCCCGAATCACAGTGCGGCTTCCGTCAGAACCGGTCTACCATTGATATGATATTCTCATTGCGACAGATGCAAGAAAGATGCTGGGGAAAAAATCAGCCTCTGTTTATTGCCTTCATCGACCTCACAAAGACATTCGATTTGGTCAGTCGTGAGGGTCTGTTCAAAGCACTAAAGAAGATTTGCTGCCCACCAACTCTTCTGTCCATTGTGGAATCGTTCCACACAGGCATGAAGGGTATAATCAAGTTTGATGGCTCAACTTCAGAAGAGTTTGAAATCAAGAGTGGAGCTAAGCAAGGTTCTGTACTACCCCCCACCCTCTTTGGGATATGCTTTTCACTTCTACTGAAATATGCCTTTCGTGATCAGGATGACGGTATATACATTACACTCACGCTCAGATGGCGGCCTTTACAATGTTCAGAGATTGAAGGCCAAGACCAAAATTAGGAGGGTACTAATCAGAGAGTTGCTTTTTGCGGATGATGCTGCGATTACGACCCACTCTGAGGAAGAATTACAACATCTACTATCTGCATTCTCTAATGCTTGTTCTGAATTTGGTTTAACAATTAACAAAAAGAAGACACAGATTATGTCACAAGGTGCACATGGTGTACCATCAATCTTTATTGACGACGCCGAACTGGAGATAGTAGACCATTTTACATATCTAGGATCAGAGGTAAATAGCAAATTATCCCTCGATCATTAAATCAACATCAGGATTGGCAAGGCAGCAACAACAATGAACATGTTAGCAAAAAGAGTCTGGGAGAACAGGAAGCTTACTGCCAAAACAAAAGTCCTCGTCTACCAATCCTGTGTCCTTAGTACTCTTCTTTATGGCAGTGAAACCTGGACAACTTACTCACGCCAAGAGAAACGTTTAAACAGCTTTCATATGCGGTGTCTGCGAAGAATACGTGGTATTAAGTGGCAAGACAAAATCACAAATACTGAAGTATTGGAAAGATCAGGTTGTGTGACGGTGTATTCCATGCTCAGTCTTCGTAGACTTAGATGGATAGGACATGTTAGGAGGATGGATGATGGTAGAATACTAAAAGACATCATTTTTGGTGAATTACAGATGGGTAGGAGATCTTAGGGTCGGCCTCTACTACGGTACAAAGATGTGTGTATCCGGGACATGAAGGATACATGCACTGATAATGCACAGTGGGAGCAAGTCGCCGCTGAACGTGTTGCATGGAGGGCAACTATCAGAAATGGAATAAAGACAAAGGAGAAAATGATTGGAGATAAAGCACACACAGAGCGTGAGAGACGTAAGATGGTGCACAATGGTGGAAATGACCATGTTTTCACATGCATCTACTGTGGGCAAACATTTGCAGCAAGAATTGGCCTTACCAGCCACACTCGCCACCGCCATAGATCGTAGTTATTGCCATATGACAGTTATTTAAGCCTTTTTGAAGCACAATGTACCAAACTATCGTCTGTCAAGACGGAAAGGTGCCAATGATGTAATGTGAGTGAGAGAGTTAGTGAGTGGGAGAGAGAGAGAGAAAGAGAGAAAGAGAGATTGTGTGTGTGTGCGTGTGTGTGCGTGTGCGTGTGTGTGTGTGTGTGTGTGTGTCGTGTCGTGTGTGTGTGTGTGTGTGTGTGTGTGTGTGTGAGATAGAGAAAAGAGAGAGAGTTGAATTGCATCACTAATTTTTACGCTACACAGTGTATGTGTACAATTTTTTCGCTATTTCTTACAATTTTTGCGAGAATGCTCACGACAATCGTCAGTGTCTCAACTGTGTGTAAAGTGTGGGAGTTCGTTCTTATTAGTTTCAGTGATCATGTGAGGCATCATGTATGTGTCTAGATGTGAGGATGTGTGTGTGGGTGTATATGTGAGGGACGTGTGTGTGAGGGATGTGTGTGGGGGGGGGGATGTATGTGTGGAGGGGTTGTGTGTGGGGGATGTATGTTGGTTGATGGTTGATGTGCGGATGGGTGAAGCGATGTGTAGTCGGTGGGAATGTATGTGTGTGTGTGTGTGTGTGTGTGAGGGAAGTGTGTGTGTGTGTGTGTATGTGTGTGTGGGTGGGTGGGGATATTTGGGAGTATGGTTGCAAGTATGTGGGTGTTGGTGGGTTGGGGATGTGGGTAGGGAATGTTATTTGGGTGGGTGAATGCGTGTGTGGGAGATGTGTGTGGGTTGGAGGATGGGTATGTGATGGGTGTGGGAGTTGGGTGTGGGGGTGTGTCTGTGAATGGGATATGTCTGTGTGAGTGAGAGTGTGTGAGTTTGGATGGGGTAAATGTGAGTGGGTAGAGGATGTATGTGTGGGTGGTGATGATGTTTGTAGGTAGGGGATGTGTGGGTGGGTGGGGGATGTGTGTGTGTGGGTGAGAGATGTGTGGGCGGGGATGCGTATGGGGAATGCATGTGGGGGGATGTGTGTGTGTGTGTGGGGGGGAGTATGTGTTTATGGGTGGGGTGTTTGTTGGAGGGGAGATGTGTGAGGGGTGGGGGAGGTGTGGGATATGCGGATGGATGCAGAATGTATGTGAGGATGGGGGATGTGTGTTTGGACGGGTGGTTGGGGTGTGTGTGTGGGTGGGAGGGTAGATGAGAGATGCATGTGTTGATGGGTGGGTGGGTGATGTGTGGGTGTGAGTGGTTGGTGGATGAGTACGTGAGTGCGTGGATGTGTGAGAGATGAGTGTATGGGTGGGGGATTGTGTGTGGGTGGGAAAATGTGTGTGAGCGGCGAATGTGTGTGGGTGGGGTATATGTGGGTGGTAGGGTGTGTGTTTTTGAATGAGGAATGTGTTGGTGGGTGGGGATGTGTGTATGGGTGTGGGGATGTGTGTATATGAGTGTATGGGTGGTGAGATGTGTAGTTAAGGGATATGTGATTGTGGATTCGAGATCGGTGGGGAGTGGTTGGCGAGTGGGTGGGTGGAGGATGTGTGGGAGGGTGAGTGTGTGTAGGTTTGGGGTGTGTGAAGGATGTGTGTGTGGATGCGGGATTGTGGGTGGGGGAGATTGTATTTTGGTGGGGGATGTGTATAAGTGGGGGATGTGTGGGTGGGTGCGGGTTATGTGTGTGGGTAGATGCGGGATATGAGTGTTGGCGGGAATATGTGTGTGTGGGTGTTGGATATGTGGTAGGGGGATGTGTGTTTGGCTGAGTGGTTGGGGGTGTGTGTTTGGCTGAGTGGTTGGGGGTGTGTGGGTGGGTGGTGGAGGATATGTGGGTGGGTGAGTATTGGTAGGTTATGGGATGGGTGTAGGATGTGTGCGTGTGGGTGGGGAGATGTGTGAAGGTGGGCGGATGTGTGGGTATGTGATGGATGGGTGGATGCATGCATGTGTGCCTGGGTTTGTGTGTGGGTGGGTGGGTGATGAGTGTGGAGAGATGTGTGGTGGGTCGGAGATGTGTGTGTGTGGGTGGGGAGATGGTGTATGTGGGGGTGTGTGTGGGATGTGTGGGTTGGGGGATGGGTGGATTGATGGGGGATTGTATGTGCCTGTGGGTATGTGTGTGGTTGGGTGGTGGATGTGTGTGTGGGGGGACACGCGGATGGATAGGGGATGGGTGGGTGGGGGATTTGTCTCATAACATGGTAACATGCAATGTTTATGATTACAACATTCATGTGACAATGTTTTTTTTTTCCTATGTGAATGCACTATGCACTGATGAACGAAAGATGAGTGATTGGAAGGGCCGAATGTAAGGCGGGCCTGCGTGCCCAATTTGTTACCCTTTGAAAATAAATTTTGTTCGTTCGTGCGTTCACCAGACGGCTCTCTGTGTATTCTATACTGCGCTTACATTTGAGGTTCGTCGGCAATGCCGACGTTTATATAATAACTCTGATTGTCGTCATCTCACAGCAAATTTTACTTTGGAGGATTACAAGGGCATAATAAGCCTAGCATTCTTTTCTCTCCTCCCCTACTTTTACTATATACTGTATTTTCACATGTCAGTCGTTCTTCATTGACGCTGTTCTATGCGCCTGAAACCTGCTTTCGTTCCACTGCTTGGAATATGATTGACGTTACGTCATACATTCTAAGCTGCTGACAACGCCTACCTTTCCTGGTTTCCTCTGACTTTCTTATCTCTGTGTTGTAAAAAGGTGTCAGTCCAGTGGTCTATTTCGACCGCAGTTTGGTAAGGTTGAAAGGTATCTCGACTGGCTGTCTTCGCTCAGTCTGGAGGTGATAAACGTTGATTTTCAGCATTTAATCTCCTGAAATGTAACACCTCTCGTGTTCCTGCCTCTGCTCTAATGGTGGTCACGAATTGAGATTTTCCACCGTTTCTAGTATCCATGCTTCGCCTTGTGCGATGGCGCGTAATTTTGCATCGTAAGATTGATAGCGCGGAGCAGCGAGGTGAAACTTTTATTTTCGTTCCGCCATTTTTAAAAATACTTTATTGTTTTTCCATCTGGGTTGTAGAATGAGAGAATACATTCTGATAGTGCCTATGCGTTCTTTCATAGAATTAAGGAGAAAAAAAGGCATACCAATTCTACCTTTCAGTCATATTTCGGATTCACTGCTAGAAGTAAAATAGCAGTGGCATGTTGAACGACTAGTGACAGTGGTAGTGATTTCGAAGATCATTTTCCAACTGCTCAGTGCTTCGACCAGCGTGAACTGAATGATCTAATCCGAGATCTATATCTCTCCAAGGAATCTTCAGAATTGTTGGCTTCAAGATGGAAATCTTCAATGAATATTTAAAAGTGTTAACTGCAAGACTGAAAGCAAAAAAAAAAAAAAAACTTACTGCTGAAACACAAATTACATTTTATCGCAGCATTCTTTTGTTTAAAAAAAAAACAGTTTGTTCTGTACTAATGTATGAGGTCTTGTAAACGAAATTGTGTAAGTTGTACGCCAAATTAGTGGCGTCTTATCGTTTATAGTTCTAAAATGAAGTTTGAAAGGTGTTCGCTTATACAGTGGTAACACATAAGTCTCAATTCCAATTGATCATTTTGTTACAATGAAAGAGGAGAATGCTACAAAAGCACAGTTCAAGAAACTTGAAGTATTTAGATTATAACTGGATAGTTTGTGTAGATCTTAAAATTATAAACTTTTTATTTGGCCACAAAAGAGGAATTAACCAAATATCCATGCTTTATATGTTTGTGGGATGGTAGGGGAAAAGCACTCATTGGACAAAGATGGTACATGTTTTAATTACTTATGCAGAAAGTTTCTGGATATGAGCATAGACAAAGTTAAAGCCTGAATTTGTAATAGAAATCAAATTAAAAAGTTAATACACTTTCCAAATTTTATTGATTCGATGAACATAACAGAGTCCACAGCCAGGTCACCATTTATTAGGTTGTGCAAAACATTTTAGGTAACTTTAAATGCAAACGGTTATTCTGAAAAGGTTGAAAACATGCTGTCGAGTTTTTAAAGCTTGGATGCAACATGAATAATAACATTGTAAACCTCCATAAACATTTACACTTATTTCTCAAAAACGCTGCTACTTTTGTAAGGAGCAAGGTGAAAGATTTTACCAGGATATTAAAACAATAAAAGAGAGATACCAGGTCTGTGTGATGCCCACATGAAGGCAACTGTTATTGGATCCTAAATCGTGATGGTCCGGACATAACACATTAAAGAAACGCATCGAACAGAAGTTCTTTGTGTTTTGACTATAGATTTTTATTTAATGCTAGTGATACAGTTTTAATATATTTTTGATGTTTTATATGAAGATAATAAGTGCACAGTAATTACATATAATATGAATGCAGATTAAGGTAAAAATGCAACTGATAACGCCTAACTCTAGACTTTTACACAACAATTGCCCTACTAAGAAGGTAATATCTTAGTTATCTCAAAAACTAGAGCTCGTAGATACAATCTGATTACATTTTTGGAAACAGCAACACAAAATTACCCAAGAACAGCTATAAAATGTAAGGTACCAAATGTGTGTAAACGGGTGCAATAGCAAAACTAGAGAAACTAAAAAGAATTCGAAACAAAGCTAAACATAGACCAACAAAGCTACATAAACAAAAATACACAAACAAAGCTATAAAAAGAAGCTACACACAAACAATCTAAACAGAGAAAAAGCTACATAAACAAAACTACCCAAACAAAGCTTCACAATCAAAACCATATAAGCAAAACACATAAGCATTACCAAAACCTCTAATAAGCACATGCACTGCAAGTAAAATGTCTAAAAGCAGTCAAGTATATAACAAAGCATATAGATCACATTAATTGTCATTATTCTTACTGATATAAGTAGTCCCTGCCTTACTATACATACAAACATTCATGTTTCTTGCTGGATACCCCTCTTGATATCATTACTATCCTGTATCATCTACTGTATACTCACGACAATATAAACTAAAACCCAAACGTACACCATAACATTAACATACCAAGTATCTTAAAACCTGGGTGGAAGTGGACATCAGTGCATTCAGGCCACCAGGAAGATGATTACGTCGTATATTAACAATTCCACCGTAGTGAACAAGTAGCCATCTTCGTACTCCGCACAGAACATAGCAGGCTGAAATACTACAAGATCAACGATAGCAGATACTGATGAACTTAATTGTAGAAATGATAAATTACAGCTGCTAGATTTTGTTCAATTAATGCTGAACAGAAACATCGTTTTGCCCAACGTCAGCTTCATTTGAGGACACGCTCTGTGGTGTCAACAAGCTCAAGTTGACTGCTGCTTTTTAAAAATATATTCAGGTTGACATCTGAAGGTGTAGAAAGAAGAAGAGGTAGACAATCTGAGTACAAAACGAAAGCTTCAAAGCCCCACAGTTATCAATCAATTAACTGACAACAAACAACGCCCTATTGCCAGTATCTATTTCTTTCTCAGCTATTACACTGAATCAGAATTATATTTGTTCACACTTAGTAAGTACATTGTATACAAATTACACATCTTATATTAGTCTCAAAATGAATTAATTTACACGCATACATATCACACTGCTATTAATTTCATTCATTATATTATTTCAGAAAAGTAAGCTTGTTCCGCATATTGAGTATTTTGAAATAAGTAATTATTCATTGTTTCCACAGAGCGAATAGACTGCAGCATCAAAACCACGTGACTGCTGTTTTAACATTTTTCATTGCACTTCATCTTGATTTAATTAATCCTGCTTCCTCTAACCAAGGAAAGGCATTTATTTGCAGAAGTAGGTTGCTCAAACGATTCAAGGCCGGCAATGTGAATGTGAATGTGAATAGGGCTTATGTAGTGTTTAGCAGCACCTTAAAAGTAAGCATGGTACTCTCTGTGGAGCATAGCGGTAATGTACAAGTAAGAATGGAACTCTGAAGACACTAAAGAAGTTCATCATAAAACTATTCCAATTTGCAAACTATTTGTCCGAACCACCACAACCAAAATCTGGCATTCTAATAATCTAGACAGAAAAACCATAGCAGCATTTGCTGAAAGCTATTCAAATGAGCAGAGAGCTGTGCAGTAGGCGACCATTATCGACAAGGAAATCAACAGTAGGTTTCAATATCGGACCTCCATGTTGCGGCGATAGTAGGCAGTAATAACGAAGTCCCTCAGAAAGTCAACGCCTTGTTATAACGATATCCAATAAACTGCGCGAAGAGACGTCCGACTGTCCTGAAAAGACCCCACTGATGCTGAGACTTAATAACATCAACCCTAAGATATAGTGAAAGGCAAAAGAAAAGAAATGTCCACGGACAAAACCACATTCCAATAAAGTCATTCCATCAGTCACCGCGTCTTACAGTATAATTAGGCAGCTGGTGTAGAGTGATGGTTAGACCCTTGCCTGCTGGCCATGTGGTCACGATATCAGAGCTGATTTTATAATTGACCTAACCTCCAAGGTCGACCCAGCCTAAAAGAGGTACCAGGAAATGTCTTACGAAGTGAAGACAACAGAAGTCATTACTGGTGTATAACAATGTAGCTCTAGAATCTTATGCACAGTTCGCCTTAAGACGTGTAAAACCGTTCTTTACTCTACTTAATTTTGAAAGTCGAATGCCTTACAACTGGACATAACGTCTATGGTAGTCTGTTTCATACGGCGTCAATGATTCAATGTCTTTACCTCCCATTACAGGTGTTGAGTGGTGTTTGCCACCCGTTCAATGCATTGACAAGTGGAATAACTGATCTGTCCTCATTTTATTTCTTTCTTTTTTTTTGTTTTCTCTCGTTTTGAATTCAAGCGTAGTCCATACACATGCTACTACTTCTAAAGGAGTGGGCTGATTTTTTTATGTAGATTAGCTTTCCCTGTTACATTGTCCCTCGCCATCAAGCAAACCCCACTTCGACATCTGGGGTACTTGTAATTTAAGTCCCCAAGTTAAGGACGAGAAGTCAACATTTTAGTCTAACTAAACGGTGTAGGGGTTGAACTCGCTAACTCGGCAACAGCACACTGGATGTTATGTCATCTTGATTCACGTCAGTCATCTGTCTCAGCCGTCTGCAAGTTCTCTGTTGTTGTTTGCTTAACAACCATCCGCGTTAACTTGCTTGGATCCGCGGATTGGGAGCCTCCTAATGGATATCCATAATATATTCACGAAAACTATTTGGCTCCGTAATTAACAACACTGGGGACTGTCTAAAAGAAATTAGATGCAGACTGGCCGTAGCACTGCAGGAATTAAACAGTCTTGACAGCCTATGGTGGATGTTAAGTCTGCTTCCCACAAGTATGTCCTTCACCTTCTGGCCCTACCTTAGAGTCACTACAGAGTTCTCGTGATCAGAGTGGAGGATGCTAAGGTTGTTCGGCAATGGAAGGTGTTGGAAACAGCTAAGTTGTTCCGATGAAATGTCAACATCAGTTCGATTTTATTAGGCATGAGATGACTTTTATATGTTAATACCTCTGTCCGTGTGATGTGTAGAATCTCTGTTGACCGAAAGAGAAGAAATCCAGGAGTTGACTTTACGAGAAATGTCATGAACCACTGAATGTGTTCCAATCAGGGATGGATTAACCATTAGGCAAACAAGGCACGTGGGGGCACCACATGTCCTCAAGAAAAATGTGTATATTGTCCCGGTAGCGTAATTGCATGGGATAAGCAAATCGCAAATGTAATATTGAATCGCACATTATTTAACCTTGGTCCCACAACCCGGGGGTAAGATACCCCCCACCCAGTTGTTTTTTTTTGTTGTTGCTATTTTTTGTTATTTTTCTTCAAGGTTTTTTGTGCTATTTTTTGACTTTTCTGGGATATGTTTGTGCTACGTAACGCACTAATGCGTAGCGACAAATTCACTTCCGTTTTGGTCTGCTAGTGAAAACAATTGTGAATAGTGCTAATTTGTCGACGTGTCATTGAATGACTGTACATTTGCATAACGGCTTAGAACTACTTTGCATTTTCGAACATTTGTATACACTACTTACTGATGTAGATATTACTAATTTAGCTTACACAGCAAAACTTGATTTGACGAAGGTAAGGTTAATAGTTACACTTTTTACTTTCGTTTTCGTTTTCATCTAAGGGTTTTTAATTCTACAAAATCTAATATATATATGGAGGAAAAATAACAAGATATTGTTCTCAAAAACTCTTCTATGACACAAAAGCAAATGGTGAGCAGTACAGGAGAGAATGGTTATTGTATTCACCATCCACAGGATCTGTGTACTGCTTTGTTTGTAAACTTTTTGCGTCTAAAGGTTCCACAAGTTTGGCTGATAAAAATGGGTTCAGTGACTGGAAAAATAACATTCAAGCTGATAATCATGAATAAAGCGCTACTCATAAAGACTGCATGTTGACTTACCTAGCTCGTAGACAAGGCTCGGGTCTCCTACAAAAGCTAGAAGAGCAAATAAATGAAGAGTACATTTACTGGGAACATGTTTTGAGGCGAGCAGTAGCGGTTATTTGTACTATAGCTGAGCGTGGTCTGGCTTTTAAAGGGACAAATGAAAAATTTTGATCTTTACAAAATGGAAATTATCTAGGGTTGCTGGAGTTGGTCAGTCAGTTTGATCCATTTTTAGCATCACACATTGCGAAATATGGAAATTCTGGAAAAGGAAATCCTTCTTATTTATCCAAAACTATATGTGAAGAACTGATTGAAATTATGTCCCAAAAAGTCCATGCAGTAATTGTACATGAAGTAAAGGCTTCCGGTTATTTCAGCTTGTCAGTAGACTCAACACCTGATATTTCACATATAGATCAGTTAAGTGTCAAGAAGTGCTGTTATCGAGGCTACCGATGCATCTAGGGTTTGACATAATAACAATAATATTTGATACCTTCTAGTTCTCCTTGCTTAACTGAAGACCAAAAACAGCCACTGGAACAAAAACTCCACAAAGACTTTCCTCTCGCAAATTGACTTTAATATGTCGACGATTTTCTGATACTCAATCTCTCCACAAGGAACGTAATATACCTGACATCTGACATACACACTGCTGAACACAAAGAGCGGCATAACGGACTGTTAGCCATGCTCCAGAAGACGTGCTGCGTCCGAGCTGGACGGCAGCCCAAGTCTAACTCCCTCTCAGTGACGTTTTTCGTGACGCTTCCTTAGTTTCCCTAGCGCACTCTATAATTGTACCATTCGGTGCATCTTTTAGGGAAGCTCCCTTCAGCCTTTCTCAGTCTGCTGTGTGTCAGTGACTGATATGTGGCATTATGCCCCCCGCCCTACAAATTAAATGATATCATCATTTAATTCATATACATTCATTACCCATGACAAATAGCATCACTGACAACCTAAGTTGTATCAATTGCTGAACATGACATTATGGTTCCCGTTAATAACCCTAAAAAAAAAAAATTACTGACGGGCATGCCCTCCTGCTCACACCCACGGTGAACGTCATGTGGCCGGCCTATGGGAGGGCCGGACCAACTAATGATACCATTAGTCCCTAACTTGTCCTCACTCTAGGTCAAAACCCGGAGTTGTGGACGAGAGTATCAATCGGTATCATGCCGTCTGTATCAGTTGCTGATCCTCGTTGTCGCTGGTTATGTTATGTCTTGCGTTATCATTTAATGGCTGTAGGTGAGGTAGAGGCTGTTGCTGATCACATTCTAATTTAAGGGATATTTCTAATATTATTTAGTGCCATACCAATAATACAAAAATAAAATTCATTAAACCAACAATGTTATAATAGCACCAGCTCTCTTTGTGTAAATAATGATCAATTAACCAATCATATCTCCGTAAATATTCTTTTCTTCTCATTCAAGGATAAATTAATACTCTTCATACTCTTCCTATTTATCTTCATGAACATTACTCCAACAGGATAAATCTTCTTCTTCAATCGACTGTTGTAATGTGGTGCCCAATGCTTACACATGTATGCAGAGAAGCTAACTCATAATGCTTTAATCTGCCCATCGATGCTTGTAAAATGCTGATATAAGTTAGTATCCATAAATCATCTTTAACTTTCTGACGATCATATCTCGGTATGATATCGACTGCCTTCGCATTAGCTCAAAGAGAGTTTCTCCAAATCTCTTAGACTAATGACGCTGGTTAGTCCATAGTATACCTCCATATTCGCATATCCTGGTACAATTCTAGTGTACTGTTACATCCGCTCAGGGGAGTTGCTTCTATCCCAGTACACCTCACTGCACCCTCACACCACGTGTGTTTTCCTCTGTACCTTTATTATAACAACAAATGACAAACCTTTGTGTATGATCAAGCAGTAAATCAAAACTAATTTGTAAGACCACATGAATAGTCCAAAACAATATGTAAGGATCTGTATACTAAAATTTAGCATAAATAAAACAGATTAAATGACTATAACCCACGAAGAAAACAAATTAACACCATTCACCTAATTTACTATTCTTAAACCAAGGAACACTCTTAATCACGTGCTGGATTCACGTGAGAACAACATGAAATTCTTTTATTTATGACAATGAATGATGTAAATTAAATTATTATTCAGCCTTCCTCGTGTGTATTTCGACGACTGGTACGTCTTTAAATGTCATTAATATTTTTAGTATCTAGATTTCCTTGTTATAACACAGTTCTCTAACCATATCCGTGTATGTTTATAACTATCACTGATAAAGTTATCGTTATCCATGATTGATTGTTCTCTAAAGCAATATTCCACTGTATAGAACGATTGAAGTAGATTTCATGATTGAATAATCGGACATTGATATAACGAAGTCTCGAACGATGTATCCAAGGCGATCGATTGGCCTTACTCGAAAAATTATAGTCTATGTTGAATATGTTGATTGGAATTTCTTCTGTTCTCGATATAATAGACGTAAATGATTAGCCATTTGCGGGTTTAATGATTCAATGTGTTTGAGTAATTCTTTAAAACCATCCAAATATGCAAAAATATCCATAAAGTTGAAATATGCATTGATATCCCTCATATTTGACAATGTAGCCAAAGAAGTTCGTAATTTGATAATGAATGATTGAGTATCTCGGCCTTGACTAACCAGTGTTGGTTGTATTATGACTTCAGAATGTTTCATGTACGCAATTCACACTGTCCTAAGTGAAGTATATATTTTAAGATGATATTATCATTTGGCTTATTGGTGACTTGCGTATTAGGTTTAATGTACGTTTCCATAAGTTCTGTTTCTCAAGGTTGATTATTTTTAATGCATGCAAGAATTGTTCATCACTGTTATGAAAAATCGAATTTCGTTGCATTCGAATTCTTTCACGAGATTTCTCAAATTCAAGAATAATATATTCTAAGAATATTGGTTCCTGATTTCGAAATAAGATTCACTTGCTTTCATCCAAGTGTTTAATTCTCAATGTTCACTTATCAATTTGACTTCATCCAAACTATCGTTTACAGGAATTCAATGATTAATGACATTTTTAAAGTTCAGTGAATTTCGACTGTTTAAATGTAAATTTATAGTCTTGTGGTGTTGTACTTCAAGAAATTTCTTTCGAACGTTCTTGGAGAACTGCGTATATATGTAATTCCTCTGACAACTGTTTGTCTTTTTATTTTTCTGACGTATTCTTGTGTGTAACAACAAACATGTTGGCACATAGATTCAAGTATTTGAGACAAAAACTGTGAACTGGAGTATACGGAATCTGACGTGTGAATCAAACAGTTCGATGCCGTGTTATTAGCATCTTTTTACGAGTTCCTATCAGATAATCGGTAGCTGTCTCCTTCGGCGTGCCTGTTATACCAGGTCAGCAACCGAAGTAGATGAGAACAAGCGGTACGGATTCAAATGATGAACCAGTAATACCGTAGATCACAGTCGAGATTTTCGAATACCGTCGAACAACATCCTGGTCCAAACTTTTTCATGCTCTTCTATCACACATACGTCTTGAAGAGTAATAATTTACTGTCCATGTACGCTTTCCTTCACTTTAACACAACTATGACTACAACAGTTTATATGTCGATTTATTTCACCTTGAACTATATTTTCCTGTATCTGTGAAGACGAATTGTACTTGAATATGATCAAATGACAAATGGTATCGTGATCTGAGTTCAAATTTCAAATTTACGTTAACTGCAATAAAGATATTAAATCTTCAGAACCATCAGTAACTGAGTAACTCTTGACGACATGTTATATAATGTTATGATGTTCGTGTCGCCGGAATATGAAATGTTTATGTAGATCAATATAATCACATGTTCTGAACTTGCGTAAATTCTGGTAGTTTTTAAATTTATTTCATCTGTTAACTGACTTTGACAGTCGTTGAATTTTATTATGTGATACATCAGACACAATGAACAATGCTTTGAACCTTGGATTACAACCATAAAACAGTTTCATGTCTTTGAATTTACCTTCTTCATTCCAAAGTTTCATCTGTTGCCGTTCTGACTTCTCAATAAATTTCTTCCGTCAACTGAATGTGATAGCTGTTGAATTTCATCACTCGATTTCATCATGCGATTAAATCGTAGTTGAACAGTTCCTTGAATTAAAATCATAAGATCTTCATACTTTCCGGATGTGTTGTAAACATTCAACATAATGACGTCATCAGTCATTTTTTTAGAGATTATTCCACACAAAATTATTTGAATACAATGACGTAATCGATCTTTTATGAGAATCTTTAGATGACCTTGGCCTTCGTATGTATATGGCTCGATTCGTTAAATTACTGCAAATATGTTATAAATTGATAATAAATCACGAGTTCATAATCATTACTACCGGTACGAAACCCCATTTGTCAAGAAGTGAAGTTATCGAGGCTACCGATGCATCTAGGGTTTGACATAATAACAATAATATTTGATACCTTCTAGTTCTCCTTGCTTAACTGAAGACCAAAAACAGCCACTGGAACAAAAACTCCACAAAGACTTTCCTCTCGCAAATTGACTTTAATATGTCGACGATTTTCACTTCGTGACATTAAGCATTGTTCTTCGATATGTGGTAGATGGAGAGCCCATTGAGCGCTTTTTGACTTTCTTGGAGCTGCAAAGTCACGCCGGTGAAGGTATGGCTAAAGCAAGTGTTGCAGTACTTACGTGAAGCTTGCAATATTGATTTTTCGAAATGCAGAGATCAGTCCTACGACAACGCAGCTAATATGTCTGGGTGCTACAAGGGCATGCAGAAAAAAATTCTAGAAGAAAATGAGTTTGCTATATACATACCCTGTGCTGCCCATTCACTAAATCTGGTAGGCAGAAGTGCCGTTGCCTCTTGTTTAGAGGCAATAAACTTCTTCCATACAGTGCAACTGATCTATACTTTTTTCTCAGCTTCAACCAAAATATGGAAGATTCTGAAAGGATGCCTTGTGAATGAAAAGCTGGTAAAGTCCCTTTCCGATACTAGATGGGAAGCACATGCTGTTGCAACTGAAGCCATTCTAATGTCTCATCCTCAGATTATAGAAGCGTTAGAATGTTTACAAGAAGACCAGTGACAGAAGGGGGACACCAGAAGAGAAGCAGAAAACATTGCAAAGAAGATGCAAGAATTAGAATTTGCTTTCATGCTTGTCTTTTGGGAAGAAGTGTTACAACATTTTCACAGGGTCAGTCAAGCTCTACAAAATGAGCACGTGAACTTGAAAACGTGTGCTGATTTGTATTCTTCACTAGCAGATCACTTGCATGAATCTAGGAATGAATTTGAAAGATTTGAAGAAGCTGCAAAAGAAATAACACCAGGTGTGGATTATAAGTCAACTTTGACCCGTAATCGTAAACGAAAGACAGTGGTCATTGATGGTGATGCCCCTGAGGTATCTCAGAATGCCAGAGACAAATTTCGTATATCTGCTTTCTACACCATTGTTGACAAACTTGAGACAGAGATGAGTAGACGAGGACAGGTATATAATGATCTAGCAGTTCGATTTTCTTGTTTGGTCGATGTACCACAAACATCTCAGTGTTGTGAAGGACTAATAAATGCTTATCCTGAAGATCTGAACAATAATTTATATACTGAACTACAACAGTTCCACTCATATATTCGCCACAAGTTTCGTGCATCAAAATCTGACAACAACACGTTCAGTCATGCAGAACTCTACAAAGTAATAGTTAGAGACAACATCGAGTGTGCTTTTCCAAATGTAGAAATCGCCTTGCGCATATTTTTAACATTAATGGTTACGAACTGTTCAACTGAGCGCTCTTTTTCTCAGTTGAAACGTACAAAAAATCCAAGTAGATCGACAATGAAACAAGAAAGGCTTGATTCCTTATCTTTGCTGATGATTGAGGCAGACTTGTTGCGAAAAATTAACTTTGATGATGTACTCAAAAACTTTGCCAGACGTAAATCTAGAAAAAAGAACTTTAAAATGTAAATGTGTGCTCTCTCTGACTTTCTTATCTATCAAAAAAGTTACAGTATTTTTGTCTACTATTATTACAAAATTAATTAACTATTAATTTTAATACAGAAATACCTTATTGTAGGTTTTATATGAGTGATAGTAGTACAAACATATGTGTTTACATTTCACAACTGTTTTTCTTTGTTAGTTTTTTGCATAATATTGAACATACCAGCAGTCAGTGGAGGATCGGGGGCCCGGGGCAGTAAGGGGCACCCATGTGGGTTTGTGCCTAGGGCACCAAGATTGCTTAATCCGGCCCTGGTTCCAATCCTGACTTTATCGTGTACCATTTCTGTTTTTCTTGTCTTTACTTAATACCCTTACCTATTTCTGCTTTTACGAACTTTAGTTTTCAAAACTTAGGGATTTGTTTATATCATTCCTTGAAATATGAAATTACTTAGCTGCTATGTAGTTGTGATATTTCAGTTTTATTTCTACGTTATATTGCTTTTTATTGTTCGGTTATAACGATTTTCGTCGAAACGTTCACTTGTGTCTGTCCTCGAGTGTCCTGTTTATACTTTGTGTCCATTCGTTTTTCGCTATCAGTTCAACAACAGTTACCCTTACATTTGATAGCTGGTTGTATAAAGTAAGTTCCCTCTATATCATTCATTCAGTAGCATGTCCTTTGCAAAACCTCGCTCCCATAACAACATTCCGGAAAACGTCTCTATCATAGCAAGATGTCCCGCCATCAATACACCCATCTTGAGATCATCTGCCGCATCCTGAGCCCATCTTCTCTGTGACCTTCTGCTTCCTCTCTTCCCTGACACATATCCCTCCATTATTCTCTCCAACTTTCATGACGTTTCAAGTGACCAATATATTATCTTTGTTTTATCGTCTTTAGTAGCCATTCTTTTTCAATATTAAACTCTTGTCGTATGGATGGATTTGTTCTTTTCTGTATCCACGTCTATTTATATTCTAAGGCATTTATGCGCTTTTCAGCATGATATTTAACACTCCAGCATCTTAGGTCTTGATCTCTCTCTTACCACTTTTCCATTGTTAGGACACACTCCAGATTTCTCCTCATGACATGCCCAAAAATGTGGACTGTTTGCTTCTGATGCAACTATAATTATGTCAGGATAACGCAGGTTGTTTACATTATGCCCACAAGCTGATATTCCTGGCAAGTCGTATTTGCATCTCACTATTATTTCACATTTGGTTAGCTAAATATTTAATGATTATACACTTTAATCAAAGGAGCAAACATTGTTTGCTTCCAATTATACTAACTTTATGTTTTTAGTTTGAGCTGCAGAACATTTGAAATGGCTGCGGTATAATAAGTGGTGATAGCCTGTTCAAACGATTCGCGATTCAAGTAATGCGATCGATGTTGATAATTCATTGTAAACAATACTGGCATAAACTACTACATTCAATGCAAGGGCATTGGTTTAGTTCAGCTTTTTGAATACTTTCACTGATGGCATGAAGCAACATGATCTCTCTAATGAATACCAGGACATACTGAAGTGCACAGCCGCATCTGTAATCAGCCATGTTTGATTAGTACGTACATACAAACAGAAACATGTCACAGTGCCACTGTGTTAATATCTCTACATGATGGCTATTATTATGTTTGCACTACTCTTTGTTCGATTAATAACTACGAAAAACATAGCATGCATGCTACTGATTTTACTGCAATTTAGATGTTTTTATTTGTGATAAATTTACACAATTATTCTTATAGTGTACACATGACAGCGTATCAAACACTTCAACGTATACAAATACCACCTTGTCGGTTAGGAAAATGTCATTATAGTGTTTCTATGAGAATAATGACATGTAGACATGAATAGAATTCATTTTAGAATAATGACATGTAGACATGAATACAATTTTATATTTTGCAATCAATTAAAAAATATAAAAATTTGTGCAATGCATTTTGTGTTAACGGGTTCTATAATATTAAAATATGTAAACAAAATCTCTGTAATTAGAAAAGTAATATAGATGTGATTAACGTTAATAACTAAGTATAGCCATATTATGATGTTTTCACATATTTTAAATATCCATTACGAATACGAATGTAGTATGTTTGTGTCCGTCTGAATATATGCAATATCACAACGAGTTTCATCATATGGGGAACATATATTTTAGGTTATGTTTAGCGTGAATATATAGTTCACTTAGTATTCAGTGTAGATGTGCGCATATAGATTTAATTTTATTCGTGTGGTTACTTGAGCAGACTGTGGTTGCTTACAGAATGGAAATAAAAGAAGAACATACTTACTAGTCTAAAACAAACATATTGTGTATGCTTAAATCAGTCTTTTAACAAGTCACCAACGGCCTTGTGCATGCATGTCAGTGCGTGCTGTTGGAATGCCGTGACTGCTGTCTGTTCCACTTTTGACATGGGACAATGAGGAGCATTTTGTGATATATTCACTAGCACAGGAAGGGATCATTATGAGGTGACGCTTTGTCGTGAATTTGGAACCACGACAAACTACTAACGACTAACTTATTATTTGTTAATTTAATAGCGTTTCATATTGCTGCGACGGTAAATGTTACGAGATGTGCTTTGGGTTATCAGTAATTCGAAGGCACATACTTGATAAACTGGCATTTCTATTAACTTATCCTAACATCGCGCAGAAACATTCCTGTTCGCAATGCTGATATCGTAATAACCCCAGATGGTTACTTTCTGTATGACCAGAAAGAAGTGTAGCTGCATTGTGTGAGGACTTTTACACTTTTAATTAATAGTAAATGATTTTCTAAAATGCACATCTCTCATTGAACGCTGTTCTTCACACTGTATAATGAATATAACAATCAATTTCACTGATGATGTAATTTTCTTAATTGTCTAGCAGAAATGTTGCAATCAACTATTCGGAATGTTTCTCTTGGCAACGTGGACTTACGGGTAAAGGCTGGTTTCAATGACGTAATCGACTCAATACTTACAGGCAACATCATGATGATCTTTCTATGGACTGCTACAACGATTGTTCAGTTAGTTTCTATGCTTGGCGTCATAACAAACGCCATCAACGTGATCTGTTTTGTCAAACAAGGTTTCAAGGATCCGGTCAACATTAGTCTCCTAGGTACATGTGATGAGTATACACAGACAGTTTTTATTTAATACATCAGTCATCGCTGCTTATACTGCCCCGATAAATGTTCAATATAATAGCCCAGTGGAGATTACACGTAACGTTGGCATACGGGCAATTATATCGGCAGCGTTTCATGCCCAGGACCACATTTGATAGGAGCCGGGATTTTTCAGTGGCTAGACGTTTTCCTACCGGTCTTATGGTCATAAGTTCGAATTCACATCGAGGCGGATTTTAAAATTTACAAGGCTCCCAGATCCACCCATCTTAAAGTGGGTACCAGGATCGTTTTGTTACATAAAGGCTGGGCGAGATATTGTCCACATTACCTCTCTAATGACTATTGGTTTATTAAAATATAAGATTAGCTCCGAATGCTTGTTATATCTTAAGGTGTGTAACAGGGGTTCTTTGCTTTAATTATACTTACCGCACTTGATTACATACACCAGAAGTCTTAGATTGAATTCGTCTCAATGAAAAACCACTATGATTTGGATTTTGCTTTAAAACTATAATCATGTTCTAGAGCAATCTGTATATCGAAAGTTGATGGAATAGTAACCAACACTTTCTGCTATGCTTTGTCCAACAACATATCATACTGTCATTCACATGCACGCTACCCTTTCATTCATCCTTCCAACACGTTCTTCAGCAGGGAGTTGTGTCTCTCTAAATGATATGCGTACATCAGTTATTATTTCTTCAATTTCCGTGGTTGTACTGTTCCACTGCTGTCTTCTGTTCAGTGAGATTTCCTCCATTTGACTATATAGCCATAATTCGAAAACCAATATTATTTAATAATTCTACCCCGTGCAATAGTGACGTGTTTATGTGATAGATGTATATTTAATATTCGTGCCATATTGTGGCTTTTCGCCAAACACGACAATCCACATTGTGCCAACGACTTCGGGAGGAGGAACACAACTTGGAGGGTACAAGCCTTATCTTCTGATGCGAGGGAACGCAACCTAACGACTAAATGTCATGACAGGGCAGACCAGGTCAAAAGCCATTTTCTGTAACTGGTCTAGAATCGAATATCCAAGACGAGGGACAATTAAAGCAATGCTTTGATGATCCACCAGCTCCTTCAGCTTGTCTTGTTCCAGCTGTATTGGTGTTAACTTTCCTCTGGAGTAAACTAGACAGACCGAGAGAGGAATCATGTTGCATGGGCAAATTATGATCTCTACAGATCAGCCCAGGCTTTGTGCTACAGAAAGGTTATTATGCCTTTATTTGAAGTACAATGTAACAAACTATCGTATGTCAAGAATGAATCACCGAAAAACGAGAAGTAGATTGTGAGCTTTACTAGAGCATGACTACAAGAAACGAAATGGACGTTGCGGCCGAAGCCTTCGTCAGCACGGAACAAACAAAAACAGACAAACAAATACACGAAAGACACTACATGAAAGTATTAAGGTTACTTATTTGTATTCTTGCTTGAGCGGCTATCCGTGGATGGATAAACCGGATGTGGGTTATCAGGGTCAACTGACTAGAGGTCAATAAAGCCAGAAGCTCGGGGATTGGCTAAGACAACCGGTGAGGGAACACACGCTAGGGGGATGGGGGTGTGCCCATGAGAGCGAAAAGGAAAAATGGATAGGTAGAGCACTATAGCCAACTCTGTGGCAATGTCACGGATGCAGTTCGCAATTCCGCACGCCAAGCTCGAAACATTGCTACGGGCGATTTGGATGCAGACCGCCCTCCGTTGGCCCTCATAAAATAGTACAAGTGCAGGTTGATCAGAAAGTAACGAGAAGCAACTGAACGCAAACTGCCCAGGAAGTCACAGAAGGCAAAGTTAATGCTGGCATGAACTACGACGTCTTGTGAAGGACATGCAACTAACTTATTAGTGGACGATACGACTGCAGGGATGGCAGGGGGTAGGGGCGTTAGGGACTTAAATAAAACTGTGTTGGACATTGAGGCCGTGGGGGGAGAGTGAACCCAAATGGAATATGAGACGGTTTTCCAGTAGCTTATGATCACGTTCGTGAGATTTGCACGATTTGATCACCGTGACCTGTATGTCGGCCACGCCTCAGTGGTCAGAACTGTTGAAGTGTAGAGGTACCGGTTTCTTGGCACCACTGTTGATATCAGAGAGGTGTTGCCTAAATCTGTCCGCCAGACGAAGACTTGTCTCACTGACATATGTCACAATGTGTAAAGATAATCGCATAGATAACGTTGCGACTCGTGCATCAGAAACCCTCCCGTATGTGGAAAGTAGTCTTAGGGAAAGCCAGACTCTGGATTTGAAGGACATGTGAACAGGTCTAACAACGAGATCGAAGACATGCCGCCGTGCCAGGAAGAGACTTGTGAGGTTGGGGTAGAGTGCTATGGACCAGCACATCCCTCAGGTTACGATCTCACCTATATGCCACCAGGGGGGGGGGGGGGGGGCTCTGAGAAGACATCGTGAGCGACCGGGTCTGCCTGGAGAATGGATAGAAGACTCATGAGAATATTCTTGGCAGCAATATTATGAGGATGGTAGGTTAGTGAGAGGTTAGTGTATCGTATGTCAAAACAAGATACGAGTATTGTGGCTATTGCTCTTTCCGCGCACTACAGTAGTCTAGGTTATTTCCCCGGCATTTACAGGGGCGTGTGTTAAAACCAGTATAGCTCGGGGGTTGACAATGCCTCATAACAGGGTACAAATGATTTTTCGATTTTTCTGTAAATTGTCAAGGAGGAATGTGGGCACCTCAAGTCAATAGCTGTGACCTAGAATATATGAAGGACAAACACGTCACTATGCAACATATACCCAATACAAGTTTGACACATACGGCTTTCCTTTGGACAACCAATAACATGAAACATGTGTAGCTGTCAAGGCGACTATTGGTTTGAATTTGCATCGAAGCGGGTAAAGTAAAGCTTGGCGGAGAAGACTCGGAGAATTCATGTGCACCTTGCAATTTAATAAGCGGTAGAATCTCTGTGTTCTCTAATTCTGTTGAAGACCGTGTGTCTCTGTGGCAGAGGCGATAGTGTGACCCGCAGTTTCATAATTGCCGGTTATACCGAATCGATGGTATAAAATCAGCCACAGACCATTTGATGATTTTGACGGTATGAGGTGTAAGCATTTCAGAAAACAACGGTAGACTACTTGTCAGCGTCTAGCGGTATTTGAAAGTGAAGGGTTCAAGACAGGTAAATAGTACGAGCACAGATGAAACATAAATTCAGGCGTCAATAACATATGATTTATTATTCTCGAATATAATTACATCATACTGTCTCATCACTCGCTAACAGCGGTCATTCTCGCACTAGTCAATATACAGCAATAATGTGGCAATGCAATATTACGATATCAATTACTACACTCGCATATCACAGCCCCACACACAAACACAAGTCACACGGCTCAGCTATTCAATAGCTCTGAAGTACTAAGTAGAGTCTATCCTGCCACACTCTCAGACACAGGTCCTCTCTCAGTCCAGTCTAAAGCCCGTCTGGCTTCCCTTCGACTGCCCAGTGGTCACGAGGTACTTGCCCCTCGTGCAACCCGTGGGAAGTCAGATGTCTCGCATACGCCGGGTTGAGACCAGGCGTACTGCGTAGTGACCTGCCCTTTACGGGTACAGTCCGGTCTTTCCGCATCTCGATTCTTCTCATTTCCCCTTACTCACCCCATGTCCCTATCTCTATCATGTGTCCTTTCTTATGTCCCTTATAGGACCTTGACACTACTGAACTAATATTGCCTGGAAAATTACAAACAGCAAACAACTGCAAGGGTGAATACAACGTCATGTAAAGGACACACAACTAACTAACTGTGGTGAAGAATACATTATATATATATAATTAGTATTGGGTCTCGCGCGTATAGGAATATTCCGAGTGCTTTGATGCCGGTTATTGACTTAGCTCAGCCCAACTCAACTGCCACGGTTAGAGATTCACATCCGCTGGAGGTTGTTAGTCGCTTATCTGTAGAAATAATAACACACTCAACGCAACTCGTTGACAATGGTTTATTGCAGTACAGGGAATAGAGTGGGCAAACTGTGGTCATTGGATTCGTTTTTCCCTTGTACGGTGGAAAATGTTGCAGAAAATGAAAATTATCGTATGCGATAAGTCACTGCAACTGAATGTAAGAAGGAGATTAATGAAATGTTATATATAACTATTTTCTCTGTATGGCAGTGGATCTAGGAATGTGAATGAACAGATTAGAAAGAGCCTAGAAGAAACGGAGATGTGGTTCATGGGGTCAATGCTGTGAATACCTTGGACTTTTAGAGTAAATTGAAAGGATTGTCTGTAAGGGGCTAATGACACTAGAACCTTATATACAACAATATGAAAATGATAAAAAGCATTATTTGGTCATGTGATGAGAAGAGAGGGATCGTTGTTACAGCTGGAAAGATCAGTGAAAAATTTGCAGAGCGAGAGAAATGATGCTGGATAGACCGTGATGATGCCGGAAAGAAATATCAACCTAGTTGATCCAGAACACTGAGGACCGAGATCTGTGGAGAAACATGAATGCCTACGCCAGTTGGCATGGGCACATGGTAGTGAGGATGATGATAAATGGAAATATATGTTTTTGGCAAGCTAATTTAAGATATGTCTTCTGTGTTTCATGATAAAACACTGAAATAAACCTGCCCTGGTAACAGGTGCTTCCTCTGCATCGCTATCATCACATTCACAATACGTTATCCACCTTGCTCACTTGACAGATGGTTGTTATCTCTTGGCTATCCTTAGGTGAGAAAATCATTACGCCATAAAATGTCTGGCATATCTGTATTTTCATTATGAAAGACATTTATGAGTTGTCATTTATAAAGTGTGTCAGCTTTATTGTTGGTCTCGACAGAGGTACGCTAGGGTATTCCTTTATATTGTTTTTGTTTTCACACACTAAGGTGGATGTTGACATCAGTGTGTGCTATATTGTTACAATGTAAGACAATAAAGGATACGTTTGTTGCATTGTTATGACCTGAACATTTCGCTGGTTCTATATATTCTTACAGTATGTATATGTTCTTTTGTATTTCAGCGTTGGCTATCTCCGATTTGGGCTCTCTTCTGCCATTACTATGGGTGAACATCTGCTACTCTCCTGCGGTTTTTAGAGCTGATCTGCCTTTCGATTCTCTAGAATTTCAGTATCTGACAGGTTCATTACCACATACAACATTCACCCGAATTACAGCATGGATCACTGCCCTGATCACCCTTGAGAGATGCATATGCATAACTGCACCTTTGAAGGTATGCTTCGTGGCCACAGCCACACACACACACACACACACACACATCACACACAAACACGCACACACATATGTATATATAATATTTTTTCGCATATCCCATTACAAGACATCGCTTTCAACACCAGCATTTTACTGCTGTTGATTTTGTGGCAAGATTACGCTCAGTAGTTTGCCATTGCTTTCTGAGCGGCCGGCTCACATATCCCGTAAGAAACGGGCGCGGCGAGAACAGATACCGAATCTCGCGCAGCCTCGTTTGCTTACATGGATAAAAGGGATTACGGAGAAAGTCGCTAACCCCTAAGCCAGGGAGATAGGCTGATCTGACGTTTCGCTTGTTCTATATATTCTTACAGTATGTATATGTTCTTATAATATATTTCATTATATTTATATATTTATATTTACATATTAAATATGTATTTAAATATGCATTAATATATATTTAATATAATATATTTCATCTTGTGCTTTGCCTACCAGCCACAGCGATCATGCCACTCCACAAATTACGATCTGCGAAGTCATGTATCAATTAGTGTTTTGACTCCCAGTTGTGCCATTAAACAAGACTGTTAAAGGATCTTCTCACACTGTCTTCCTCTATCTCCCTGTCAGCAAATATTTCCGGTTGTCACAACATCTTCCAGTTTTGCTCTTCTCATAACGTGGCCAAATATGATGACTGACTCTGTTTGACGTTTGTGATAAGTTGTCTTTGCGAAACAGCTTCCCTTAACACGTCCTGATTGCTCAATTTGGCTGTCCAATTAATTCTCAGCATTCTTCTATAAAACCGTATCTTCAAAGTATCTCTTGGATTTTGTTGTGCATGTTCACACACACACACACACACACACACATACACACACACACACACACACACACACACACACACACACACACACACACGCACGCATACATACATAGACAGAGAAAGAGAGAGAGAGAGAGAGAAAGAGAGGAGAGAGAGAGAGAGAGAGAGAGAGAGAGAGAGAGAGAGAGAGAGTAGTAATGCATGTTGTAAATCCCTCGGAATGAGCAATGAGCAATGAGATATATCTCATTGCTCATTCTCGTCTCATGTCTCGTCTATGTCTCATGTCCCTCGCCCTCGAGTTGTGGTCTGCCTCATGCCTTCCAGCTCCTTCCTCGTTTTTTTTAAAGTGTCAGCTGTGGTTTTTAATCAGAGCATCGGGGTTAACAATGAAAAGATCAATTGAACTAGGTGGGTAAGTTAAGTGAAGATGAGCGCGATAACTATGGCGCGATGTTTGCTAATTGATTCAGAATATGTCAGCCGGTGTAATGCATTAATTAGGTTCCCATTTGTATAGACGATTGCATAATCGATTGGTGTGCTCAGGCTGATACGGGTTGATGTATTTGTATCTTTGGTAAGATCGGCGAACATCTGTGAGCAAAAAGTCGATATTGCCGGCAGTTGAATATCAGTGTCGGGGTCGAGGGAGGTCGCTGGTGCCATCTGTTTTTAATCAAGGGCGATGTCGGAATAAAATAATAAGCGCAAAGAACGATGTGTGGGGTGGGTTGGTAAGTGGCGAAAGATGGCGGGGGTGCGTAGTTGGTCATAGTGGGATATCACCAATGTGTAACTGGGGGTTCTAGTTACTGCCATTGCGCTTGACAGGTTCGAATCTCACTGTGTGGTTGGTATGTGCGTGGTGGTGGTCGAGTATGTAACGGAGCTAGGTTATATCATTGGTGGTTCGAATCACGCTGCGAGGCGATAAGGGTGTCCACCCTAGGCGGCTCTTTTTACGTGTATACTAAGCCGTAAATGTATCTCAACGGTGTCTAGTTGCTGCCATAGCGCTTGACAGGTTCGAAACCTACAATGTGGTGGCGTAGTGTGGCAGTGGTCGAGTATGTAACGGAGCTAGATGGCGTCATTGACGGCTCGAATAACGCCCCTGGTCGCTAACTATACCCAACATAGGCGCCAGAGAAGCGAATCACGATGTGTCGCTTTGCATTCTCCTCAGAAACGTCAGTTCCACAGCCACCAGATTCAGCGGGACTGCTCATTGTCTTCACATTCATACAAAAGTACAGGTTCAACACTCTTTTTCTCGTAGCAATTGCCATCTTTTTACTGGTCAATACGTTTTTCAGCTTGCAAAAGGTTATCTTCGCCACGGCGATTCTTGTGCTAATCTCTTCAAGGCATCTCCCATCAGTTGTTATGACTGTTCCGAGATACTTGTATCTACTCACTTGTTTCAGAATATTCCCATTTACATGTATATTATATCGTGATATTTCGTTCTTCATAGTGACAATCATAACCCGTGTCGTTTTATAATTTAATTCTAACCCTAGTTGTTCACCGGGTGCAACAACCGCCTCTACTAAATATTGCAGATCCTGCGCAGTGTCTGTTGATTACATAAATTATATGAAGGCAGTTCACAAGTTAAATTAGATGAAGACATTTTATTACAGAAATTAAATGAAGACATTTGACTAGAAATATTTAATAAAACGACGAAAAAACGGAAATCTACCGGCGTGAGAAAAGCTTATAAGTATGGTAATGTCAGTTCCTGTGAACATATTTAGCAGAAGCATTCTGCATAGTATATGCATATTTAGCTTTAAGGTGAAATCAATACTGCTGTACCTATCGGAAACAAGAAAAACGAATAAAACAACTACTAATAAACAACAAACATTCATTAACGGGTGCCCACGTAGTTCATCCTTGGCGTTCATGTCTCATTCAACAATTAGTATAATGCCTGAAGTCAAATTTGCGGCTTCAAAATATGTGTTCATAGCATATTTATATATGAAGATATATATTCAAGGTGATTTTAAAGGACAAATTTCCTTCATGTCACACGCTGCAAAAGACATATTTCACTCAAACTTAAACATTAAGATTGGAAAAGAGTATGTTGTAGATACTGTTTTTTTTTTTTCCTTTGTTTCTAGTGGGACCTGGTAATTTGTTGTTCTATCTGGGCATGGTATGTATATTTTCACCACATCTTCACTGATGTTTTTCATTTTGTCTGCTCATTGCCCACGCTTCACAGTCATACAAAAGTACATATTCTATGAAAGACAGAGACAATTTGCAGATATTATTAAACAAAATGACAAATCGGAGGTCAGCTAACATGTACGTATTTGTAAATAAGGATACACAGCGATGTCTATTATATAACGATAACAAAGGTATTTAGTTGTAGAAAACTACCGTGCCTCCCAGGCAAACAGCGGTAGGCTAGTGACTATGTTTAGATTAGCTGTGATGGCACCAGCTGGAGATATTAATCAGCTACCTGGTACCCAGTGAAGATGACACGATAAACGAGGCGGTATAGGCCACGTGGCCCTGAACAAAACCAACAATGAAACAAAAATGGTAATGAAACGTTGCGTCGCCGCGAAGCATTATTTTATAAACCAAAGATTACAATCGATCTGAGAGGGTAATAATAGACAGTCTAAGCCTACCAGAAAGAGGTGTCTAATACACTGGGTACCAACGACAGACAGCTGGTCAAGAAGAAGCAATACACAGTATATAAAGTTAGGACTAAATAAACCGTAGTTTAAAGAATTCAAGTACATTATTACAAGTTAAATTACATAATAAAATAAATACAGTGATATGTATAAAATTATAAAAAACAAAAAAGAAGAAAACACCAGTGTTACATTAGCAAATAAGTGAAAAACACAACGGTATGAATACGTTGGTGTATTAGATACATACAAATGGTACACACAACATGCCATTATGTCAGCGTGACCGCTATCTGTTATATATTGCGACCAAATTACACCGATCGTCCCTCACGGTCAGCGTAACAGACTAACACTTAAACCAAGCGCCCACTATCTATTCTATATTGTTGCCAACAATTTTGTGCATGCCGCCATCCTTTGATGGGAGTCTGATTGATGAAGCCTGTCAGGAAACAACCATAGATACATAGTAAAAGTGACGTGAGAATACAAATCCAAGCGTATTGACTCTCGGTGTATCGTTATTCACGTAACGTTTCCTGTTTCCTGCTCCAGTCTATTGTTGTAAAATCTTACCAAAGTGGACACTGTGGACCAAATCTACATGAATGAAGTAGGATAGATGCAGTTGTCATATGTGTCTTATAGGGCTTGGTCATTGGTTTTTTAAAACTTATCGATGGAAGAGAAGGACCCTTACACTACAAACAGAATAAACATTTACATTAATAATACCCATAACAAACACATGACCATCTACACTGGCTGTGACAAAAGTGACAGTCTGCTTAGAGAAAACAGCGAATTTTCAACGAAAACATAGTCTGTGTGTTATCTCCTTGGAAACGTAAATCTGGTTATATTTACATCACCCTATGCATTCATGTCCCCCATGAAAACTAATGTAATGTCTGAAGAAGTCAAATTTTGAGGCTTCAAAATATGTTTTCGTAGTATATGTATATATGAATATATATACATGTGTTTTCTAACAACAAATGTCCGCATGTCGCGCTTTACATCCATACACAAGTATAGGTTCTATGAACGACACAACACCTACAAGTTACTAAGATTGGCACTGGGTTACCAACAACATTTGCGTCTAGAGTCAATACAACAGGACAAGACAATGCTTTTTTCGGCCTCTGATTGAGAACAACAGATATAAACGTAATTATGCAATTACCTCTTTACCACAGTACCGAGAAAGTTAAAAATATCATTTTAAATACGCTGACGACCATAGTAATACAACCAGTTAATTCTGCTTGCTCACTTTGTGTATTACCCACACCTACTATAGATTGCAGAAAATACTCATTGTCTACAACCAAGCTGAAAAATATCGGTAAAAATTATAAATGCCTCGTCCGATTTCATAAAAAGAAGGAAATAATGTTAGCCAAATGTGAAAATATCGGTCAAACTTCTAAATGGCTCATCAAAACTTATAAAAAATAGGAAAATTTGTTAACCTAATGAGAAAAATATTGACCCTGTAAAGAAATATTTACAACAAAATTATAAAAATTAGGAACATTTGTTAACCTAATGAGAAAAAATATCGACCAAAGAGAGCAATATTTCATCTAATCTTATAAAAAGTAGGAACATTTGTCAGCCGAAATGGGGAAAAGGTCGGTCAAATACATAAATATCTCAACAAATTATAAAACGTAGGAAAAAATAGTGGTCAAAGACAGAAATATCTCATCCGAACTTATAACAAGTAAGAAAATATACTAGTAAAATCAAGAAACATGTCGGCCGAAGTAATACAATAGGCAGAACGAGGGACAAACTTATAAATATTTCATTCAAACTTATAAAGACTATGATAAAATGTTATCCAAATCAAATAACAGGCGGACCAAACTTAATTAGCTCATCCAACCTTATAAATAGTAGGACAATTTGTTAGCCAAATAGGCAAAATATTGGTCAGATACACAAATATCGCAATCAATTTTATAAAAAGTAGGAGAAAAGGCTAGTCAAACTAATAAAAATGGTGGCCAAATACATAAATATCTCAACGAAAATTATAAAAAGTAGGAAAATTGTAAGTCAAATGTAAAAAATATGGGGCAAATAGGAAATCATATTAACCAAATGGGAAAAATATCGCTCAAACTTATAAATAACGCGTCCAAACTTATAAAAAGTAGGAAAATGTGTTAAGCCGAATGGTGAAAATATTGCTCAAATTAAGAATCATGTCGACCGAAGTAGGAAAATACGTGATTCAATGTATAAAAACGTTGGGTAAATACAGAAATATGTCGACCAAACTGATAAAAATCTCCGCCAAACTTATGAAATGTAGGAACATTTGTTAACCAAATGGAAAATGTCGGCCAAATACAGAAATAGCTCCACCAAGATTATGAAGTAGAACTTATGGAAAAAAAAAAATATTGGCCTGTAAAGACATAGCGCATCCAAATTGACAAAATATAGGAAACTTTATTAGCCAAAGGTGAAATCTATTGACCAAGTAAATAAATTCCTCGTCCAACCCCATAAAAGGTAGGAAAATTTCTTACCCAAATGTGAAAAAGATCCGCCAAACTTATAAATGTCTCATCCAAACTCATAAAAAGTAGGAAAACAATACTAGTCAAATCAACTAAAAGGCTGACCAAACTTATAAATATATCTTCCAAACTGACCAAAGTAATAAAAATATTGGGTAAATATAGAAATATGTCGACCAAACTTTTACAAATCTCCGGTAAATTTATGAAAAATAGGAAATTTTGTTAACTAAATATGAAAAAATATCGACCAAACTTATAAAAAGCTCTGCCAAACTTATGAAAAGTAGGAAACTTTGTTAACCCACACGAAGACAATTATTAACCACAGATAGAAAAATATCGACCTAAATAGGAAAATTTGTTAGCCAAATGGGAAAAATATTGGCCAAGTAAACACATATTTCAACCAAACTTATAAATATGTCATCCAAATTTACAACAACAACAAAAAAAAAAATAGGAAAATTTGTCGACCAAGTAAGAAAATATATTACCAAAACTGGAAAAGATACTAATCAAAGTGAGAAAAATACCAACCAAACTAAGAAATATGTATGGTAAGGTAAGAAAAAAGTTGGCCAAAGTAATAAATACGCTAGCCAAAGAAAAAATATTAACCATAAGGAGAAAAAATTATAGCAAACTAAGAAATTTGCTTTCACAACTTGTCGAATTGCCCTACCAACTACCCCGTTTGCTTTCACAACTTATCAAATTGACCAATTAACCACACAAATTCCCCACTGACTCTCACAATTTTACCACTTGCCATTACAACGTGTCGACTCCCGCTCACAATTTACCCAAAGGGGTTTACTATAGGTATTATATATCCACAATCAAGCGCTCTCACACTCACAAGAATAACGAAATACTGGGATTTAAGCCTGTTTTTAATCAATTTCTTTGTTTGCAGTCAAAGCATAGAAATTCCGCCAACCACCTTGGTGTTGAAATATCCAAGGACTTAGTTTATCAGCCATGTATTCGCCTACAGATTTAGCGAAGTCCTCTTCCAGGTCTTCGACATTCACATCGGCGTTGTAAGAATTATCAACCAGATGCTTACCCAGACGCATGCCAAAGGTAAAAAGCATAATTATTCTCCCATAGTTGATGACGTTATCACCAAAGAATTCATCACTGACTAAAACAAAGACTTGGAAAAACATGTTCGGGCTTGATACTGTCCTTCTAGTCTCGTGAACAACACAGATTGTTGTTTGGCTATTTGACCGACTAAACCAGACAACGTCGAGTTATTTGCCTTTTTGGAATTGTAGGAACTAATAATAGTCAGCGCCATATTCACTATCTCGCTATGAACTTGTTTCAAGTCAATCGTTGCTTGTGTCATTATTATACTGATAGCTAATGTTCATCAAAAGATGTCTAGCAGTCAAACTGCTGATCCATTATTGTGAAACGGTGCAAAGTGGTCAAAATGGATAATAACATAATATTTGTATAAAGAGATGGAATCGTCTCTTCTGGTTGGTCAAATTACCCAACCTACTGGAGATAAAACGGTTGTCACCGAAACCACTAGACGCGTGTTTTAGACAAGTTGAATGTTCTTGTCTAACTTTACTTTTTAAATTTACCAGTGACCATACTGATCGATAATCACATCCCTTGTCTAAAACACGCGTCTAGTGGTTTCGGTGACAACCGTTTTATCTCCAGTAGGTTGGGTAATTTGACCAACCAGAAGAGACGATTCCATCTCTTTATACAAATATTATATTATTATCCATTTTGACCACTTTGCACCGTTTCACAATAATGGATCAGCAGTTTGACTGCTAGACATCTTTTGATGAACATTAGCTATCAGTATAATAATGACACAAGCAACGATTGACTTGAAACAAGTTCATAGCGAGATAGTGAATATGGGGCTGACTATTATTAGTTCCTACAATTCCAAAAAGGCAAATAACTCGACGTTGTCTGGTTTAGTCGGTCAAATAGCCAAACAACAATCTGTGTTGTTCACGAGACTAGAAGACAGTATCAAGCCCGAACATGTTTTCCAAGTCTTTGTTTTAGTCAGTGATGAATTTTTTGGTGATAACGTCATCAACTATGGGAGAATAATTATGCTTTTTACCTTTGGCATGCGTCTGGGTAAGCATCTGGTTGATAATTCTTACAACGCCGATGTGAATGTCGAAGACCTGGAAGAGGACTTCGCTAAATCTGTAGGCGAATACATGGCTGATAAACTAAGTCCTTGGATATTTCAACACCAAGGTGGTTGGCGGAATTTCTATGCTTTGACTGCAAACAAAGAAATTGATTAAAAACAGGCTTAAATCCCAGTATTTCGTTATTCTTGTGAGTGTGAGAGCGCTTGATTGTGGATATATAATACCTATAGTAAACCCCTTTGGGTAAATTGTGAGCGGGAGTCGACACGTTGTAATGGCAAGTGGTAAAATTGTGAGAGTCAGTGGGGAATTTGTGTGGTTAATTGGTCAATTTGATAAGTTGTGAAAGCAAACGGGGTAGTTGGTAGGGCAATTCGACAAGTTGTGAAAGCAAATTTCTTAGTTTGCTATAATTTTTTCTCCTTATGGTTAATATTTTTTCCTTTGGCTAGCGTATTTATTACTTTGGCCAACTTTTTTCTTACCTTACCATACATATTTCTTAGTTTGGTTGGTATTTTTCTCACTTTGATTAGTATCTTTTCCAGTTTTGGTAATATATTTTCTTACTTGGTCGACAAATTTTCCTTTTTTTTTTTTGTTGTTGTTGTAAATTTGGATGACATATTTATAAGTTTGGTTGAAATATGTGTTTACTTGGCCAATATTTTTCCCATTTGGCTAACAAATTTTCCTATTTAGGTCGATATTTTTCTATCTTTGGTTAATAATTGTCTTCGTGTGGGTTAACAAAGTTTCCTACTTTTCATAAGTTTGGCAGAGCTTTTTATAAGTTTGGTCGATATTTTTTCATATTTAGTTAACAAAATTTCCTATTTTTCATAAATTTACCGGAGATTTGTAAAAGTTTGGTCGACATATTTCTATATTTACCCAATATTTTTATTACTTTGGTCAGTTTGGAAGATATATTTATAAGTTTGGTCAGCCTTTTAGTTGATTTGACTAGTATTGTTTTCCTACTTTTTATAAGTTTGGATGAGACATTTATAAGTTTGGCGGATCTTTTTCACATTTGGGTAAGAAATTTTCCTACCTTTTATGGGGTTGGACGAGGAATTTATTTACTTGGTCAATAGATTTCACCTTTGGCTAATAAAGTTTCCTATATTTTGTCAATTTGGATGCGCTATTTCTTTACATGGCCAATATTTTTTTTTTTTCCATTTGGTTAACAAATGTTCCTACTTTTCATAAGCTTGGTGGAGCTATTTCTGTATTTGGCCGACATTTTCCCCTTTTGGTTAACAAATGTTCCTACATTTCATAAGTTTGGCGGAGATTTTTATCATTTGGTCGACATATTTCTGTATTTACCCAACGTTTTTATACATTGAATCACGTATTTTCCTACTTCGGTCGACATGATTCTTAATTTGAGCAATATTTTCACCATTCGGCTAACACATTTTCCTACTTTTTATAAGTTTGGACGCGTTATTTATAAGTTTGAGCGATATTTTTCCCATTTGGTTAATATGATTTCCTATTTGCCCCATATTTTTTACATTTGACTTACAATTTTCCTACTTTTTATAATTTTCGTTGAGATATTTATGTATTTGGCCACCATTTTTATTAGTTTGACTAGCCTTTTCTCCTACTTTTTATAAAATTGATTGCGATATTTGTGTATCTGACCAATATTTTGCCTATTTGGCTAACAAATTGTCCTACTATTTATAAGGTTGGATGAGCTAATTAAGTTTGGTCCGCCTGTTATTTGATTTGGATAACATTTTATCATAGTCTTTATAAGTTTGAATGAAATATTTATAAGTTTGTCCCTCGTTCTGCCTATTGTATTACTTCGGCCGACATGTTTCTTGATTTTACTAGTATATTTTCTTACTTGTTATAAGTTCGGATGAGATATTTCTGTCTTTGACCACTATTTTTTCCTACGTTTTATAAATTTGTTGAGATATTTATGTATTTGACCGACCTTTTCCCCATTTCGGCTGACAAATGTTCCTACTTTTTATAAGATTAGATGAAATATTGCTCTCTTTGGTCGATATTTTTTCTCATTAGGTTAACAAATGTTCCTAATTTTTATAATTTTGTTGTAAATATTTCTTTACAGGGTCAATATTTTTCTCATTAGGTTAACAAATTTTCCTATTTTTTATAAGTTTTGATGAGCCATTTAGAAGTTTGACCGATATTTTCACATTTGGCTAACATTATTTCCTTCTTTTTATGAAATCGGACGAGGCATTTATAATTTTTACCGATATTTTTCAGCTTGGTTGTAGACAATGAGTATTTTCTGCAATCTATAGTAGGTGTGGGTAATACACAAAGTGAGCAAGCAGAATTAACTGGTTGTATTACTATGGTCGTCAACGTATTTAAAATGATATTTTTAACTTTCTCGGTACTGTGGTAAAGAGGTAATTGCATAATTACGTTTATATCTGTTGTTCTCAATCAGAGGCCGAAAAAAGCATTGTCTTGTCCTGTTGTATTGACTCTAGACGCAAATGTTGTTGGTAACCCAGTGCCAATCTTAGTAACTTGTAGGTGTTGTGTCGTTTATAGAACCTATACTTGTGTATGGATGTAAAGCGCGACATGCGGACATTTGTTGTTAGAAAACACATGTATATATATATTCATATATACATATACTACGAAAACATATTTTGAAGCCTCAAAATTTGACTTCTTCAGACATTACATTAGTTTTCATGGGGGACATGAATGCATAGGGTGATGTAAATATAACCAGATTTACGTTTCCAAGGAGATAACACACAGACTATGTTTTCGTTGAAAATTCGCTGTTTTCTCTAAGCAGACTGTCACTTTTGTCACAGCCAGTGTAGATGGTCATGTGTTTGTTATGGGTATTATTAATGTAAATGTTTATTCTGTTTGTAGTGTAAGGGTCCTTCTCTTCCATCGATAAGTTTTAAAAAACCAATGACCAAGCCCTATAAGACACATATGACAACTGCATCTATCCTACTTCATTCATGTAGATTTGGTCCACAGTGTCCACTTTGGTAAGATTTTACAACAATAGACTGGAGCAGGAAACAGGAAACGTTACGTGAATAACGATACACCGAGAGTCAATACGCTTGGATTTGTATTCTCACGTCACTTTTACTATGTATCTATGGTTGTTTCCTGACAGGCTTCATCAATCAGACTCCCATCAAAGGATGGCGGCATGCACAAAATTGTTGGCAACAATATAGAATAGATAGTGGGCGCTTGGTTTAAGTGTTAGTCTGTTACGCTGACCTGAGGGACGATCGGTGTAATTTGGTCGCAATATATAACAGATAGCGGTCACGCTGACATAATGGCATGTTGTGTGTACCATTTGTATGTATCTAATACACCAACGTATTCATACCGTTGTGTTTTTCACTTATTTGCTAATGTAACACTGGTGTTTTCTTCTTTTTTGTTTTTTATAATTTTATACATTTCACTGTATTTATTTTATTATGTAATTTAACTTGTAATAATGTACTTGAATTCTTTAAACTACGGTTTATTTAGTCCTAACTTTATATACTGTGTATTGCTTCTTCTTGACCAGCTGTCTGTCGTTGGTACCCAGTGTATTAGACACCTCTTTCTGGTAGGCTTAGACTGTCTATTATTACCCTCTCAGATCGATTGTAATCTTTGGTTTATAAAATAATGCTTCGCGGCGACGCAACGTTTCATTACCATTTTTGTTTCATTGTTGGTTTTGTTCAGGGCCACGTGGCCTATACCGCCTCGTTTATCGTGTCATCTTCACTGGGTACCAGGTAGCTGATTAATATCTCCAGCTGGTGCCATCACAGCTAATCTAAACATAGTCACTAGCCTACCGCCGTTTGCCTGGGAGGCACGGTAGTTTTCTACAACTAAATACCTTTGTTATCGTTATATAATAGACATCGCTGTGTATCCTTATTTACAAATACGTACATGTTAGCTGACCTCCGATTTGTCATTTTGTTTAATAATATCTGCAAATTGTCTCTGTCTTTCATAGAATATGTACTTTTGTATGACTGTGAAGCGTGGGCAATGAGCAGACAAAATGAAAAACATCAGTGAAGATGTGGTGAAAATATACATACCATGCCCAGATAGAACAACAAATTACCAGGTCCCACTAGAAACAAAGGGGAAAAAAAAAAACAGTATCTACAACATACTCTTTTCCACTCTTAATGTTTAAGTTTGAGTGAAATATGTCTTTTGCAGCGTGTGACATGAGGAAATTTGTCCTTTAAAATCACCTTGAATATATATCTTCATATATAAATATGCTATGAACACATATTTTGAAGCCGCAAATTTGACTTCAGGCATTATACTAATTGTTGAATGAGACATGAACGCCAAGGATGAACTACGTGGGCACCCGTTAATGAATGTTTGTTGTTTATTAGTAGTTGTTTTATTCGTTTTTCTTGTTTCCGATAGGTACAGCAGTATTGATTTCACCTTAAAGCTAAATATGCATATACTATGCAGAATGCTTCTGCTAAATATGTTCACAGGAACTGACATTACCATACTTATAAGCTTTTCTCACGCCGGTAGATCTCCGTTTTTTCGTCGTTTTATTAAATATTTCTAGTCAAATGTCTTCATTTAATTTCTGTAATAAAATGTCTTCATCTAATTTAACTTGTGAACTGCCTTCATATAATTTATGTAATCAACAGACACTGCGCAGGATCTGCAATATTTAGTAGAGGCGGTTGTTGCACCCGGTGAACAACTAGGGTTAGAATTAAATTATAAAACGACACGGGTTATGATTGTCACTATGAAGAACGAAATACCACGATATAATATACATGTAAATGGGAATATTCTGAAACAAGTGAGTAGATACAAGTATCTCGGAACAGTCATAACAACTGATGGGAGATGCCTTGAAGAGATTAGCACAAGAATCGCCGTGGCGAAGATAACCTTTTGCAAGCTGAAAACGTATTGACCAGTAAAAAGATGGCAATTGCTACGAGAAAAAGAGTGTTGAACCTGTACTTTTGTATGAATGTGAAGACAATGAGCAGTCCCGCTGAATCTGCTGGCTGTGGAACTGACGTTTCTGAGGAGAATGCAAAGCGACACATCGTGATTCGCTTCTCTGGCGCCTATGTTGGGTATAGTTAGCGACCAGGGGCGTTATTCGAGCCGTCAATGACGCCATCTAGCTCCGTTACATACTCGACCACTGCCACACTACGCCACCACATTGTAGGTTCGAACCTGTCAAGCGCTATGGCAGCAACTAGACACCGTTGAGATACATTTACGGCTTAGTATACACGTAAAAAGAGCCGCCTAGGGTGGACACCCTTATCGCCTCGCAGCGTGATTCGAACCACCAATGATATAACCTAGCTCCGTTACATACTCGACCACCACCACGCACATACCAACCACACAGTGAGATTCGAACCTGTCAAGCGCAATGGCAGTAACTAGAACCCCCAGTTACACATTGGTGATATCCCACTATGACCAACTACGCACCCCCGCCATCTTTCGCCACTTACCAACCCACCCCACACATCGTTCTTTGCGCTTATTATTTTATTCCGACATCGCCCTTGATTAAAAACAGATGGCACCAGCGACCTCCCTCGACCCCGACACTGATATTCAACTGCCGGCAATATCGACTTTTTGCTCACAGATGTTCGCCGATCTTACCAAAGATACAAATACATCAACCCGTATCAGCCTGAGCACACCAATCGATTATGCAATCGTCTATACAAATGGGAACCTAATTAATGCATTACACCGGCTGACATATTCTGAATCAATTAGCAAACATGGCGCCATAGTTATCGCGCTCATCTTCACTTAACTTACCCACCTAGTTCAATTGATCTTTTCATTGTTAACCCCGATGCTCTGATTAAAAACCACAGCTGACACTTATAAAAAAACGAGGAAGGAGCTGGAAGGCATGAGGCAGACCACAACTCGAGGGCGAGGGACATGAGACATAGACGAGACATGAGACGAGAATGAGCAATGAGATATATCTCATTGCTCATTGCTCATTCCGAGGGATTTACAACATGCATTACTACTAGAGAGAGAGAGATTTGCTTTGTCACCAAATGAGCATGCCCATTACTTTACTGTACGATACTTCACTTTAATTTACTTTAATTTACTGTTTTTTTATTTGTATTATTAATTTTGAATTATTATGTTGCCTAATGAGTACTGCTATACAGTGAAAATATTTTCAGAAATTTAGAATATATGAGAAGAAATAACTTTTGGGGGAAGTAACATCAATAACATTAGATATGCGGATGATACAGTATTGATGTAAGACAATGAACAGCATCTGCAACATTTAGTAGATGTGGCTGTTGTACACAATGAACAACACAGAGAGAGAGATAAAATTATAAGAAGAAGCAGATTATGGTCGTCACTAGGAAGAAGGCAATGCCACAATGTAACATATAAGCAAATGGGAATATTCTTAAATAATTGAATCCGTACAATAATCTTGGAACAGTCATAACATCTGATGGGAGATGCCTTAAAGAGATTAGAACGAAAATCGGATTGCGAAAGCGGTTGTTTGCAAGATGAGAAACATACTGTCCAATAAAATGATGTCATTTGCAATGAGTAAAATAGTGTTCAAGTGCTACATAGAACATGTACTTTTGTAAGGAAGTGAAGCGTGGACAATGAGCATACAAGCCGATAATCATCTGATGGCTGTGGACATGTAGTTTCTTAGTAAAATGCACAAAATATCATGGACAAACAGAAAATAAAAAACAAAAAAAACAATGACCAAGTCCTACAGGACACAAATGAAAACCGTAGACTACTTAGAAAAATTAGACATAGACAATCATAATTGTTTGGACACGTTATGAGTAGAAATACATTGGAGAACTTGGTAACAACCGGCAAGCTTGGAGGGAAAAGAACAATGTGTAGGAAGAGAAGTACATACTAGATGGTTTGGCCACGTGGTATGGTTTAAACAAGAAAACAGAATTGATCCACGACTTTGATGATCGTGCGTGATGGCGAAACATTACCGTCCACGTTTATCGGCATGGCACATGATTATGATGACTGATTGCTGCTTGATTATAATCTCATGCCTGTCATGACTGTCATCCAATGCGTACATGTCTCTAATTTACAGGTTAATCGGATCGTAACAACGAAACGTGTGACATTTCTACTCATCTGTGTATTTGTCATTCTTCTGTCCAGTGTCGCACCACTTTACGTCGTCAACAGAATCGGACGCAAGATATTTCCCGAGACAAACAAATCCAAAATTGGACTTCTTCACACGGAAAGTCGAGAAGTAGTTGAACAAGTCTCTTTTGTTGTCAACAACACAGTTATGAATTTCAGCGCCTTTGTGGTTATTACTGTATGCACAATTGTGCTGGTCGTTCAGCTCCGACAGAAAACAAAATGGAGGGCCATGTCAACTTCGTCAACACAAGCAGACACTGTATCTGACAGGAACCAAAAAGTTGCCAAGATGGTGGTTATGATTTCGTTACTGTTTATTGTTTGCTTCACGCCAGTAACGGCTCTGTTTATGGCTATGTCGATGGTAGCTGAACTGTCTGTTACCGGGAAGTATAGAAACATTCAAACTGTAATAGGAGCTTTTGGGTTTCTTCTCGAATCCATCAACTCATCAGTAAATATTTTTATATACTACAATATGAGTAGTAAGTATAAAGCTGCTTTCAACATGGTGTTTTCCAAATCATTAACTATTACTAAAAACTAGGCTAATTAAAGTGCTCAGTGTTCAAAATCAAGTTTGCCAAGTGTTGCTTATTGCTGGTTTGAGCGTCGTTTGAATGTCATTAGTCTTTGCAGTGAGACTTAGCCATGCGTGACTAGAGAGTGACAATCGCCATGCACGCACTACAGAAAGGCCTGTACCTTTATTTACTCCTTGCCTATTGGGGCTGACTATATTGCCAAAATATTCTCTAACTTCCGGTCATCAACTGTATCCAAGAGCCACGAAAATGTAAACAAAGACAAACCGAGACAAAAGTTAGCGATCACGCCACCTCAGCGTCTGAATTGCTCATCTTCAACGCAAGCTTCAACAATGTTGTCTAGTGAAGAAGCAGACACTGAACCGCAGTTGGATAAACATCAAAATTCACTAGCCGAATCTGATCAAACTAACACATCACCTTCAAACACTCTTTCTCCCACCTAACCACACAGCCACAGTGCTTGTGGTAAACTCATTCAGGCTTTGGAGATCAGGTTAAAAGATTTTGTTTCCAGCAACACCATAAATATTACTGCTTTGTTTAAATAAGAAATCTTTCTTCTTAAAGAAGAAATCCGCCTAATTAAAGAAGAGAAAGCAAGTTGTATACCGAAAAACTGAAGAGTGCACAGTATTTTATAAAAGTACACAAACAGAAAGTACCCGTGGTGTTGTAGAGATATGTATGACCAGTGAATGTTTCTTGCATAATGACATACAGACAGTTTGTATGGTAGAAACACTATTACTAAACCTATAGAGCGCCAGTCATTAATTTTCCCCATTGATGTGCATATCAGCAACAGGTTCCAGACCTGTCAGCAACTTGCTTGCGACAGGTCTTTCAGGACTCCCCTACTTTTGCACCACACGAAATAACAACTCGTGTCATTTGCAAAAGGAATGCAATTTATTTAGAGCTAGCGATAAACAAGCTCTGCGAGCGGAATACTTCATTGACAATAAACAGCATGGTACGTTACATAGATGCAATGAAGAACTGATAATGATACTATTAAACACGAAACGAAATCTAAAGCCTAACAATCACTATTGTCTAGAAACTTATAGCATTCGTAAGGAACACGTCTATTCTCTAGCTGTCTCAGTCCTGGTCTGTCCTCACGCAACTCATTGCGTGTTCAAACACGGACGTTGGATTCTCCGTGCGCTGGTGAGTCTTGCGTGCATAGTGGTCCAGCACGCTGGCCAGCTCACTCGAGTAACCTGGTACTCCACGGTTACTCCTACAAGCGAGTTTCCCAATGTCTTGGGGAAACCCTCGCTCAGCTGTACTTAATGCTCCCTTGGTTGACTCAAGTGTGTCCCGTTGTGAAGCTATTTATAGCGCTGGTGTCTCTCCTGTCTGGTGTCTTCTACTAGACTGTCTTAGCTCTGCTACTTATATTCTTAACTCTCTAAACACTTATTGGGATTTTGACAAGACACAATGTGTAGACTCCCTCACAGAAGATCTGGATCATAAGAGCTCAGCAGCTACCACTTCTGGTCATTAACAACCAGCTCAAACAAACTACGAGGGCAAGTCAATAAGTAAGACACAAATGGATGTAGCAAAATAACTCAATATGATGACAACTTGAAACCAGTTTATTTTTATACATACATTGTCCCTTTATTTTTCAACATTGATGTACTTATCCTATCGTTTTATCAGTCCTCCCAAACCGGCGGCATAGAACTGCATGCTCTGTTTCCTAAACCACGTTTTCACTTCACATTCACCTTCGGCGTCATTCGCGAAATGTCTCCCGCCAAGGTGGATTTTCAGTGGACCAAAAAGGTGGAAATCGCTCGGGGTTAAGTCGGGGCTGTAAGGTGGATGTTCCAGAACTTCCCACCTTAGTTGGTTAATTTTCTCTTGAGTTAATCTAGCAGTGTGTAGTCTAGCATTGTCATGAAGAAGCAACACTCTTCTAGTCAGCAGTCCTGGACGTTTTCTTCGAATTGCATAATGAAACATCGATAGAACTTCACAGTACGATTAAGAATTCACATTGTCACCTTTCTTCTTGAAATTGGTTAAAAGCACTCCTTGACTAATCCCAGAACACTGTCATCATAACCATGAAATTTTTTGACACAAGGCGAAGAAGGATGTTTCCATTGCATAAAAGCACGCTTTGATTCGGGCTGGTAGTTATGCACCCATGATTCGTCCCCAGTAACATTCCTGTTCAGCATGTCTTTTCCTTCATCTTTGTATCGACAAAAATTATGCAAGGACAGGCCAAATCGGTTCAGTTTGTTTTCCTTCTTCAATTGTTTGGGTACCCACCTTTAGCACACTTTCTTAAATGTCAGTTGATCATGCATTATGCTGTATGCTGAACCATGTGAGCACCCTATTGCAGATGCTACATAGTCTATCGTTACTGGCCTGTCACCTCTAATAATTTTCTCCAGGCGATGAATAGATGCTTCTGTTGCAATCTCAACAGGTCGACTAGATCGGATTTCATCAACAATTATAGAACGTCCTTGAGAAAAATTTTCTACTCAGCTATGCATCGCTTCACCGGAAAAACATTTGTCAGCATAACCAGGAAGCATTTCCTTATGAATATCCTTTGCAGGCAATCCTTTTGCGCACACAAAAAAACGCACAACAACACGTTGCTCTTTGCTTGTACACTCCGTAAGTACAGTCGCCATTTTGTTTATGCCCTGTGCATGCGCATGAAACACCTAGTGCTACCTGACGAACATGAATGTAAAGTTCAATGTAGCTGTCACCTAATGACACCTGTAGAAAACACCAACTACATTTACATGCCACCCCATACAACTGTGTGATTTACTTATAGACCCGCTCGCGTATGTTAAACAAGAACATAAGAAAGAAGACAGTGACCAGTGATAAGAACTACTCAAACGGACATGCCAGCGGCCTGAAATAAAAATAGAGGACAGGGCAACACATGTCATCAGTAGTGACTCCCTGCTGAAGGGAACCTATAGTGATCGGAGGTCATCTTCTGACATTGATAGCTTTACAGCTACACTGCGAACGTAAACGATAGAATTTAAAAAAGCAACAGTTCATATTGGTGTTAACGATATCATGAACAATAAAATAATAAGCACGTCACAACTGTGTACAATAGTTAGTTAGTTAGTTAGTCGACAGATCATCCTCGTTGCACATCGGACCATTCAGTCCATAAGTGCTCGGATCCCCTCCTCAGCAAATCCCGCAGCGTGTAGCGGCTAACGACGCCAGTTCTGTGTTGGTTTATCAATCTTCTTTGGCTTCCTGCGTAGTGTTCTTGTTTGGCCACCCCTCTTTTAATTTGCTGCTCTCGCAGTCTGGCCATTGTTGTAGATTCACAGTCATCACTTGGTTCTTGCAAGAGTCTCACTTCTCGTAGAGCATTCAGAATGTCAGCCTGGTCCATGGCGCGTCCGCCCTCAACAGTAGCCTCAACTGCGAAGCTTGTCAGCCCGCTCATTTCCTTGTACTCCCGCATGCCCTGGCACGAAGATGAAACTAATCTTTGCCAGCCGAGACCGCTTCAGAGGCAGCAACCATTCTCTTCGGATCGACCCCTCCTCTATCCTCTTGATCATGTTGATTGAGTCGCTAAGGAAATATTTTATTCATATACATTGTGAAAGTGTCAAAAATAGTGATGAAATTCAACAAGATAATTTCTAAAATTGACATAAACATGATGAAATAAGCAGTGCATAAGTTATCGTATAGTACATGCTAAAGTCATGTCTCATACTTACTCTCTCACTCACTAACACTCTCACACTTTCTCTATCTCACTCTCTCATTCACTCACCCACTCTTTCACTCTCACACACATAGTGAAAGATGAAACCATTATGTGGCTTATAGAGGTATATAGTCGGTGTTGAGTAAGTATTGAAAGAGTTTCCGTTTGAATGTGTAGGGACTCATTGGAGTTTTTAGATCTTGTGGAAGGTCATTCCTTCAGTGAGCGTCAGATTACGCAAAACATGTTTTCTGTGAGTCTAATCTAGGCTTTGGAATATGCAATAAATTTAAGCGCTTGCTGTTCATTGAATTAGATTGAATCAACGGTGGAAGATACTCTGTGATATCTTTAGATATAATTTTATTAACTAATTTGGCTATAGTAAAACAGAAATACTTTCGAAGTGGTAGATGCCTTAGATGACTGTATAAATTATTACTTTCAACGTGCTTTATGCCAGAAACATGACGTATAGTGCGGTTTTGAAAAGAACACAGTCGTTTCATTTTAGATTTAAGGCAAACATTCCAGACTGTGGAATAATATTCGATATGTGATTGGATATAAGATGTATATAATATTTTTCGAATGCTTTCATCCATGGAAGCGCTGGGCTTTAGGAAGTTGGTAAATTTGTTTTTGTTATTTTCTTTGTAATGACGTGAACATGAGAACTACAGTTTAAATGTCTGTCAATTAAAAGACCTAATGTTTTATGTTTATTTACATTAACTATAGGTAACGTGTCCATATGGAGCTCGAGCGGTGCCCCAGTTATGGCTAGTGTCTGTGGTTATTGTCTGGTCGTTATTTGCATGGATTTGGTTTAGTCGATGTTTATTTGCATACGGTTTTCATTGCTCAATCTAATAAAATTATTAGGTTGAGTTGGTAAAAAGCTCCCTAAAGCACTACGGTACTTTTGACTAGTATATATAGAGCAGTCGTCTGCAAATAGATCACACGTAGTATTGAGATACAAATGACAATCATTTATATAAACTGAATAAAGCAGCGGACCTTGTATTGAGTCCCGAGGCACACCAGTCTGCACTCGATGTTTGGGGCTTGATAGAGTTGTTGAAGGACACGACTTGTCTGTCGGATACAAATTACGTAATTAGGTTCACTATAGTGGTACTAGTCTTCATTTATTTTAATTTACTAATTAAAATATCACGATCTACCACATGGAAATACTATTGACAACATCGTCCATCGAGTGCAGACTGGTCTATACAGATATGGGTCTAGCACACTTTGTCCAACATGCCTCAATGCGTGCAAAAGGTACTGTAATGCTGCCAGATTTAAACATGGAAGAAAACTCATGTAAGGTATCATGTGTTGGAAAATGTTATAGTTTAGCCATCTTACAGACACAGTGGCTTGGAAAGAACAGTGATGGAAGTCATTGTTTCTGGTAGTAGAAGGTAGGGACGGACCAGCACGGTAGACACAGGATATTGGACAAATTGTAGGCGTTAGGGTGCACTAAGTAGGAGGAATTGTCCGGAGATCGAGAGATTTTTCGAAGTGTCGTGATGAAAGCGACGTTCTGTAAAAGACCTGCTACATGATGATGAACCGAAGTGATCTCATTGAACAAAAGGACATGTTTTACATTTTACATTGTTTTACATTGAACAAAGCGATATGTTTTACATTTGTTGCATGAGCGTTTGATAGTGTCTTAATGGTGTCATGAGTGGATGTTAAGTCTGCTTCCCATTAGTCGCTTAAAAGTCTACAGGGTTGACTTCATTGCACCTGGTTTTATCCCATATGGCTCAGCCTCTTTCCGCAGCGCGAGCTGCCGAAAGTGTCGCACAAAGCACGAACTCCGTAGCTCCAGCGACGGCCCTTCAAATTCTGGGCTCACCTTAGAATCACTATAGGGTTCTCCGGATCAGAGTGGAGGATGCGAAGGTTGTTCGGCGATGGAAGGTTTTGGAAATAGCTAAGTTGTTGCAATGAAAGGTCAACGTGAGTTCGATTTTATTATGCGACAGATGGCTTTTATGTGTGTAACGCCTCTGTCCGAGTGATTGGTAGAATCTCTTTTGAGAGCCTATGTGAGTACAAAAACCGATAGGGAAGAAACCTAGGATTGGACTTTACGAGCAATGTACTGAACTACTGAATTTCTTCCAACCACAACTTTTTCCTATACCATATCAGTTTTTCTTGTCTTTTCTTACCACTCTTATCTGTTTCTGCCCTTTCGAATGTTAGTTTTTCAAACTTAGGGTTTTATTTATATTATTCTTTGAAATATGCGATTACTTAGTAGTTATATAGTTGTGATATGTCAGTTGTATATCTATGTAATCTCGCTTTTTATTGTTCGATGATGAAGTCTTTCATCGGAACTTTCGATTGTGCTTGTCGTCAAGTGTCCTGTTCATATTATGTGCCCATTCGTTTTTCGCTCTGTTAGCTCAACAAGTCACCCCTACTTTCGATAGTTGGTTGTATACAGAGCCCTTTATATTTACTGTCCTTTATATTTATAGGAAGAATCAAGCAAATATATTACCGTGGAAACATGTACATCAAGCTGCACTGGTATAGAAAAGAATAAACTGTCTGTTATTCAAGTGTATGCGGCTTTGCACAGGGTATCATATTTGGTTCTTCTTCTTTATTTATAGTTAATGTCGTGTGGTGTTAGTGATCATGTCTGTCCTCATCGCCCTGTATCGCGTGCTGCTAATCATTTCTGATGCTGCTGGTTGTCTATGCCATGATGTCAAACTGTCCAGCATCTTTGCTCTTGATCTCCCTCTGCTTCTCTTCCCCTCCAACTTAGTCATTGTTACGACATACTGCAGATATCTCCTCATGACATGCCCAAATTTGTGGACTGTCTTCTTCTGATGCGACCAAATCTATGTCAGCTTAACGCTGGCTGTTTACACCAGCTGATATTCCTTGAATGCCTTGTATGGATCTCACTATTATTTCACATTTGGTTAGCTAAACATTTTATGATTATACACTGCAATCAAAGCAGGAAACATGGTTTATTCCCGAGTTATAATAAATTTGTGTTTATAGTTTGAGCTGCTGTCCACTTGAAACGGATGCTGTATATTATGTGATAGTATGTTCAAACGAGTGACGATTCCAGTAATGCAATCGAGTGTTGATAATTCAGTGTAAACAACACTGGCATAAACTACAACATTCAATGCAAGGGTATTGGTTTATTTCAACTTGCTGAATTCTTTCACTGATGGCATGAAGCAGAATCATGTATCCAATAAATACCAGGTAATACTGAATTGCAAAACCACATCTGTAATCGACCATGTTTGAATAGTGTGTACTTACAAGCCGAAACGTGTCCACTGTGCTAATATATCTCTACATGGTGGCTAACTTTATGTTTGCACCACATTTTGTTCGATTAATAACTACGAAATACATGGCATGCAAGCTATTATATTTACTGTAATTTAGATGTTTTCATTTGTGATAAATGTACGCAATGTCAATTCTAGGCTACCCATGACAAAGTATTATCAAACTTTTCAACGTATACAAATAATACCTTGTCGGTTAGGAAAGTGCGATTGTAATGCTCCTTTAATAATTACTATGCCTGACATCCAGAATAATGACCTGAAGACATTGTTATAATTTTAAAATCAATAATAAAGTCACAGTGTAATGCATTACGTGACAACAGCTCTTATATTATAAAAAAATGTATACAAAATCTCAGTAATTAGGCAAGTAAAACAAATATGGTTGACAATAACCAAGTACAGCCCCATCTTGTTGTTTTCAAATAATTAAATATCCGTTACGAATACAAATCTAGTATATTTATGTCCGTCTGCGTATATGTAATATCACAACCAGTATCATATGTGGAACATATTTTTTTAGATCAAATTTAGCGTGAACTTATAGTTCACATAGTATTCAGTGTAGATATGCGTAAAAGGATTTAATTTTATTTTTGTTCTTATTTTAGCAGACTGTTTTGCTTACACAGTGGAAATAAAAGACCACACTTAATAGTTTAAACCAAACATATTGTGTCTGCTTACATTGATGTCTTCACAAGTAACCAACGGCTTTAATAATCAAAATCATAACTAATGTATACTCGTGGCAGAGGCTCCCGAGTCGATCCAAAATGAGCACCATGAAATAATTTGTTGTGTGAAGGCGGCCGTTAAGATATTGACAACTTCGCCCTTCGAGTGAAGATTGCTCTGTACAACTTTGGGCTAACACTCTACGTCTAATACTCCTCTAAGTGTGCAAATAGGCTCCTTTATTTACTTACTCATGGCAGACTGCAAGGATTGTACAGCATTACTCCTGAGTATATATGATGGCGTCTGATCCGTGGCAAAGAAGTTACGGACGCACTTCTTGATCCCACATACCGCGTTCGAAACACAGCTGCGGGCGATTTAGCAGCAGACCGCCTTGCGTCGGGTTTTTTTATACAATGGTATGGGTGCCGGTCGTTTAGAAAGCAATGGCAAACTACTGAACGTAAGCTTGCCAAGACATCACAAACAGCCAAAAATGCTGTGGTTGGCTGCGACGTCCTGTACAGGATATGCATCTAACTAACTAACTATATATCATGGTGCCGTGACAGCTTGCTGTTCTCGGTTCGTTCTTCCCTTGACGCAATAATGGTGGTAAATGTTAGACCTTCTCATATAATAAAGTACTGCAAACAGAAGTAATTATGGTGTAACCGTTAGCGTAGGTAATAGGGGAAATAACTGATAATGTAATGAGGATTCGAGGCCCGAGATCATCATCTGCTAGCGGAAGAAAAGACTGGTTATCATGAATTAATGGGAGCTACATGTAATGATCCTATCACGTTACGGATCCATAGACGGTTCCTGCTCTGTAACATGTATCTTGTTTTACAGAACTTATTATACAAACCCTTTTTTCCTGCCTCATCTTAATAATAATGAGAATACACAAGTCAAGTTGCACAGGAAATAGGAAATCTGTAATGTCAATTAAAGGCTCCTCTCTGTCCTCCTTAAAGTGTATTCGACATATTCCTGGTCCCATATGTATTTGGGTCATTCGACATTCGACGAGCGATGTGGTTAATATCCCATAGACGGTTCCTGCTCTGTAACATGTATCTTGTTTTACAGAACTTATTATACAAACCCTTTTTTCCTGCCTCATCTTAATAATAATGAGAATACACAAGTCAAGTTGCACAGGAAATAGGAAATCTGTAATGTCAATTAAAGGCTCCTCTCTGTCCTCCTTAAAGTGTATTCGACATATTCCTGGTCCCATATGTATTTGGGTCATTCGACATTCGACGAGCGATGTGGTTAATATCCCGCTGGCCAACTCCCCTCTCATATGATATTCTTGTGTCAATTTTAGGCTGGGTCGACCAGGTCAATTTAAAACAAGAAAACAAAAATAATGACTTATTGTGAACTCGAACGCATGTCCTTCGGGCACTGCGCTGCAGTCTCTCGAAATGCAATGTTCAATCTTTACATAAATAAGTTTTAAAAGGTTAGTTGCATATCCTTTAGAGGACGTAGCAGTCACCCCCAGCATTTTTGACTGTTCGTAATTCCTGGGCAAGTTTACGTTCTGTAGTTTGCCATTGCTTTCTGAACGACCCGCATTCATACAATTTCATTAACAAAAAACAAAAAAAAGAAACAACGTAAGGCTGACAGTGGTCCAAATTTGATCCCTATTTCTCAAATATACGCTCGTGATTTGTATGTGTGCGTGTTTGTGTGTTTGTAGAGAGGGTGTTTAGACCATTAGATAGGCGATGTGATCAACATCACATGGCCACTTGTACTAATGCGTAATAATAAATCTCACAAGAAGGTTACATACAAACGTTAAAGGCACTGGTCTAATAGACCGCATAAAGGAAAGTATAGCAAGTGAAGCAAGGTTTGGTGTCCTATACTATAATGAACTCTGACTACGCTGACGGTACTGATGGCAAAGTAGATAACTAGTCTTATTCTGTGTTCGAGACATTAAATATTGACATTAAATGAAATAAACACTAAACGCTTTAACACATGTTGGTGGGTCAGTGGGAGTGGAAAGGGGGTGGGGGGGGGGGGGGGTTGGTGGTGTCTGGCGCGGCGCAGTGGCTAACACGCTTGCTTGCCGGCCTAATGGTCATGTCTTCGATTTCTCTTCGAGGGGTTATTTTTCTTATCAATCACCTGTACTTCTATCCGACAGAGTCTAAAATGGGCATAAAGAAAATGTTTTAGGAAGAAAATGCGATCGATTTTTAATGGACCACACCACCTATCGAGTCCCGATGTACCTAAAGTTAAGAGACTAGTAGCACATACGTATTCCGCCATATGCCATCAGAAGGGGTCCCTCTTGTTAATTTTACATTCAAAAGTACATGCATACGGTATAATATATACGAACTAGATACTTCTCTGTTGTAAGTACATTATACACGTTAAAGATATATGAACTAGCCACTTCGATGTAATTGTGCATTATGTAAATATAAATAAATACATAAATGAACTAATAGTTTCACTGCTTAAGTACATTCTTCAAACAAAACAACAAACAAACAAAAATTAATAATAATAATGAACTAATCATTTCGGTGTATACGATTTTTCTTCATGTAGAAGGTATATTAATTAGTCACTTCACCCTGTACTAATTACGTGGGATATAAGTACGTTCTAAAAATAAAAGGTGTAAGAACTAGTCACTTCACTGTATAACTAAATTCTTCAAGTAAAAGATGAATGACGCAAAGTGTATCTATCCTGCAAACATATATCAACACATTGTGCGAGGTGTCTATATTCCTAAGACATGTGTTAGACTTGATCTGAACCCGGGAATTTTTGTCCGGCAGACGAGTATAATACGTTGCCTCGTATTACGTATTAGTGGCGGACTGTTGTATTGGCATTCCGGCGAAGACCTTCTGCATGTATGTGCGTGCTGTTTGGTTGTCGGCAATACTGTCTGTTCCACTTTTAACATGGGACAGTGAGGAGCATTTTGTGATATATTCACTGGCGCAAGAAGAGAGCATTATGGGGTGGCGTTTTGTGGTGAACCATGACAAACGACTAACTTATTTGTGAATTTAACAGCTTTTCATATTGCTACGACGGTAGATGTTACGGGTTTCCTTTGGTTTATCATTAATTCGAAGGCATATAATGCATAAACTGGCATTTATATTAATGTATCGGAACACCATGCAAGAAATAATCATGTTTGCAAAGATGATATCATACTAACCCAGATGTTTACTTTGAATGTGACCAGACAGAAGTATAGTTGCATTGTATGAAGACTTTACACTTGTAATGTACAGTAAATGATTTTCTACAATATACATCTCTCAATGAACGCTGTTCCTCACACTGTGTAATGCAACAAATAATTTCACTGATGATATACTCGTCTAGCAGAATGCTGCAATCAACTATACGGAATGTTTCTCTTGGCAATGTGGACTTACGTGTAAAGGCTAGTTTAAATAACGTACTCGACTCGATACTTACCGACAACATCATGATGATCTTTCTATGGACTGCTACAACGATTATTCAACTAGTTTCTATTTTTGGCGTCATAACGAATGTCATCAACGTGATCTGTTTTGTCAAGCAAGGTTTCAAGGATGCGGTCAACATCAGTCTCCTTGGTACGTGTGATGAGTATACGCAGTTTGTATTTAAAACATCAGTCATCGTTGCTTATCTTTTCCCGATAAGCGATAAGTGGAATGATATAATCTCCCTGTGTAAATCACACGTATCGTTTTCGTATGAGATATTCTATCGTCAACGTTTCATGCATGTTAAGAACACATTTGATAGGAGCCGGGGTTTCTCAATGACTAACATGTTTTCCTACCGACGTGATGGTCATATTCACATCGAAACGGATTTTAACATTTACGATGTTCCCAGATCCACCCATTCTACAAGGGGCTTCTCATTTTTTCTTCTTCTTCTTTCGTTCGCTTGAAATATGTCTATATCTGCAATGTCGTCTCTTGCATGAATTGAACTGTTTTTTTTTTTTCAGTTCACACAGTGGTCCATAGAGTTTATCTTCCACTGTCGTCTCTCTAGGCCAGAAGGTTTGCCTAGATATGTTATATTTTGGGCAGTCTTGGAGTATGTGCTCTGCTGTCTGCGACGCCAATCCACATGTGCACATGGCTGTTTCACCAATCTTGAATTTTGTATACATGTGGTTGCGTAATCTATTGTGTCCTGTTCTGAGGCGCAGAATAATGACTTGTTCTGGTCTGTCCATAACGTGGTAGTCATCTTGAGCAGGTTTTGGTGGCTTTCTGACTGATTTGATCATTCTTTTCTTTTGGTGGTATGTAACGGGCACATCAGGCTGTTCTTCTTTGGCTCCTTCCTTAGCCAATTGATCAGCTCTGTCGTTTCCGGGTACTCCACAGTGGGATGGTATCCACTGTATGGTGACTTTATGCTGACTGCTAAGTTCAGAAAGTAGTGTCCTTAGAACTGGCAATTTCCCAGAGAGGAGCGCCTCGAGTACTGATTTTGCATCTGTTAGTAGCACCACAGGTTGTGTACCATTGCTGTTATTTAGTAATTTCTCTGTTGCTATCTTGATTGCCTCAATTTCGGCATCATAGTTATGGCAGTACTTTCCTGTCGGTACTCTGGCTGTGTCCCTAGTATTATTTGGGTATTCTATGTACACTCCCGCTCCTCCGTTTCGAACAGCATTTTGTGCTGACCCATCTGTGTAGACTCGGATCCAGAGATCCTGTGGGTATTCTTCATCAAGGAAGCTGAGAGTGGCTATTCTGCGCTGCACACTGTTCTGTTCTTCCTTGTCAAATATTCCTCTCACTTTTGTCTGGATTTGTAACGATAGTCTATGCTCATCTTTCCATGGAGTTCGCTCTGGAATAGTTGTTAGGGGGATACCAACTGTGGGCAGATCAGTGGTTTCTCTGCAGAGTCGTTTGGCCTGGTGGATAAAACTACTTCTTTTCAACCGCCCCATAGCTAGGTTTTCAAATCTGTTCTTCATAGGGTGGCCTGGCAAGCTGAGGAACTTTTCTGCTTGTATTAGCGTTTTCGTATCTCTGCGCTCACTCAGTGCCTGTGTCCTCCCCATCTTCTCCATTTCCACTATAGGGGTTGATCTCATCCCTCCTGTGGTGACTCTAAGTGCTTGATTTTGCACCTTGTCCAGCTCTTGTAGTGTGGTTTTTGATGCTGAACACCACGCAGTTGACCCATATTCCAGGTGTGGTCGTATGCTCTGTTGGTAAACTTTGCTAAGTATTTTCCCACTGGCTCCCCATGTGGTTCCACTTAGCTTTCTCAGGATGGCTATTTTCCTTCTGGCTTTTGCTACTGCTTTGTTGATGTGCTTTCTCCATGTCAGCTTGCCATCAAATGTTACTCCAAGGTATATTGGTTCTTTATCTTCTCTTAGGGGAGTTCCATTTATCTGGATGATCCCTGCCTTTTGTTTTGGAGAGAGGGTAAATAGGGTGGTGCTGCACTTGTCAGTGTTTATGCTGACACACCATCTATTTGCCCATGCAGCAAATGTATCTACAGCTCTTTGTAGCAATCTGGTGGCCACTGATGCATATTCATTTGTGCTCCATAGAACCAGGTCATCGGCGTACATTGCCGCTTTAATTCCATGCGGTAGGTGAGCAACAAGATCATTAATGAAGATTAGAAAAAGTGTGGGGGACAAGACTCCGCCCTGGGGGACACCGTGACGCAGTAGTACTTTCTTGCTCTTGAGTCCGTCTATCTGTACTCGGGCTCTTCTGTTGTGCAAGTATGCTTTCACCCATTTGTACATTCTTCCATTGACTTTGCAGTTTCTCAGTTTCTTCATCAGACCTTCTTTCCAGACTTTGTCAAAGGCTTTCTTCAGATCTATCCATGCCGCAAGCACCAGCTTCTTCTCTTGGAATGCATCCTCAATTTCTTGAGAGAGGTAGGTTGTCTGATCTTCCGTAGAGTAGCACTGCCTAAAGCCAGCCTGCTGTGGCACAAGGATGTTTTTACTTTCAATGTACCACTGCAGTCTGTGATTGATGATGCGCTCCAGTGTTTTGCAGAGGACAGCTGGTGAGGCTAATTGGTCTGTAGCTAGAGGCAATGGAAACCATCTTTCCCCTGATTTTAGGAGGGGTATCATGATTGCTTCTCTCCAGGCTTGTGGAACACTGCCTAAGGTCCAGCTGTTATTGAAGATCTGCAACAGCTTTGTTTTTGGCCTCTGTTCCTAGGTTCCCTGATCATTTCATTGGAGATACCATCAGCTCCTGGTGACTTTCTCATTTTCAGTTTTGATATGGCTAGCTCCAGTTCGCTGATTGTGATGGGTGCCTCCAGAACCTCATGTACTATTTCCTTCTGTCCTGTATGTTGTCGTTTCTCTCGAATCTCTTGTTGTTTCTCTGGACTAATTTTGATATTGCTATCTTGTGCGAATGAGTCCGCAAAATGGTCAGCTGCTTGCTTTCTTGTTAAGATTTTTCCATCTTTATGTAGCGCAATTTTTGAGTTTCTCCCTGTGCCCTCGTCATTAAGCTGTTTTATTAGCTTCCACAATTTCCTTGTGTCTCTTTCAAAGTTCAGAGACTCCGTTTTCTCCTGCCAGCTTTTCCGTCTAGCCTGCAGCTTGGCCCTTTGAAATTTGGCTTTTGCATGCTGGAATTTATTGTGGTGCTCTTGGCTGGGTGTGGCCTCTGCTTGCTTTCTACACACTTCAACATCATTATGCAACTGTTCCAGTTCACTACTCCAGTAGGGTTTATATTGTTTACGGGCTCCTCTTGGTACTGTTCTCGCGCTGCCTGTAGTATGCATTTCCCAAACTCTTCAACTACTTTATTTATGTCTTCTCAGTGTTCAGGTTTCTAACCAATAT
>JACEFZ010028333.1:0-15000 GCA_014155875.1 Cepaea nemoralis
ACTTACAAACTGAGTTAATTCAAATATTGAGCACAACCCACTACTGGCAACGTTGATCGCATTCTGGTATGAGCCTAAGGCCTATCCACGTCAAAATGGAAGCACTATACTCGAGTTTCGCCCCCATTTGAGCTCGTCAGTAGTGCATATCCCTGACCGGATCCGGAAACAGTCCCGGATCACGCGTGTGAAGCGGGTGTATAACCACGCGGCACACACTGGACACACCAAATTATCACAACAGAACATCACAACGCTACCCATCATAGGCTATGAGTTAATTCAGCTGTATATATGCCATTTAGGTTGCAACGTTGGGGACGCATGTCTTCCCGAGGGCTCCGTCTACTATTATAATGGCTGCAAACGAGATGACTGTATTAGCATATTTAAACTTACTGTGGATTTTCGGTTTCACAGCGAAAGTATGTCAGTATGTGTTTTTAGTACTAAAACATCTAGAATATCATCTTCATCATCACATTATGAACTAACTTACCTTGACGATGTTTTCCTTGCATAATATTTCAGTTTGTCTGCTTATATCTTCTTTGCTATCATGTATCTTCTCTCGGTTTTTTTTTTTACGTTTGTGTTACTTGACATAACTTGTCCTATTGTTACAGTGTCTTCCTCTTTTTTATCTTCTTATAAAGTAGCCACAATATTGGCATCCTCTTTTTTCATATTTGTGTAAACTCTTACTTGTGTCTAAGCATCTTTCACATTGTGGCTGTTTAAGTTATTTCCTTCTTTAATATCAGATTGATAAGCTTCATTAGGTTATTTGCTTGCTAACTAATTGTACCGGATTCACAGTTATATGTTAAAACTGGTTCTATGAAACACGATTAAAAAACAAACAAGCAATCAAATTTAAAAAAAAAAAAATAATTACGTTGTGGCACCTGTCGTCTTCACAGACGAAAGAACGTGTACTGGATCAAAATCTCACACATTTAATGGGCTCTATTCCGAGAATACGTGTAGCGAACGTAGCGAGATACCTCTCTCGGTCTGGCTTATTTTCTCAAGATTAAAGGCATGACCACACATTTGGATCAGCATCACTCCTCAGTGGAGCAGGAGGTGAATAACGGCTAGGCCCTTATACCCCGTGGATTTTGACTTAGAGGCGTTCAGCTATATCCCTCAGATGAGAGCCATAGGCCAAGTGTCTGGAAATGCTGCTGGTCTCTATCCTAGCACCGGTCCGTAATAAGTAAGATACACCCGACCCTTTGCTCATTTTGTACTTAGCTCTAGAACTGTCACACTTATCTAAGTAGGGTCGTGTTATCCAAAGAACCTCGACTGATTTAATTAACCTTGCACTGTGTCAGAAGAGGGGGTGTACCACCGCCAAGTTAAATATACTATCGCTGGCGGGCCAAACCAATTAGTCAGAAACTGTCTCGGGAACAATCTATATGGCTGAAATAACTATTACGCCCCTGAATATTTAAGAGTACAGCTACAAGTGACTCGTTAAATTAACTGGTCTAAATATTCTCCAAGGAGTTGGAAAAGGGAAAGTTAGATGACTAGGTTTACATCTCCGAAAGGATTACTAGCCAGGGCAAATTAACCTCTCTGATTGATTTCCCCTCCCTGGTAATTACGTAATCCCCCACCAAAGAACACACACAGACACGTATGCACAATGAGAAAAAAAGGATAAGTCTGAGTTTAAAACAAATTACAATCTATTTAATTACTATATATATATATATATATATATATATATATATATATATATATATATATATATATATATATATCGGCCTCTACTACGATACAAAGATGTGTGTAAGCGGGACATGATTGATACAGGCATTGATAATGCACATTGGGAGCAAGTCGCCGCTGAACGTGTTGCATGGAGGGCAAATATCAGAAATGGAATAAAGTCAAAGGAGAAAATTATTGCATAAAAGTCACACACCAAGCGTTTGAGACGTAAGATGGTGCATGATGGTGGAAATGACCACGTGTTCACATGCACCCACTGTGAACGGACATTTACAGCGCAAATTGGCCTTATCAGTCACACTCGCTACCGCCATGGTTAAAAGTTATTATGCCTTTTTAAAGCACAAACTATCGTCTGTCAAGACGGCAAGGTGCCAATGTGTGTATATGTGTATATATATATTAGCTGACCCAGCCCTTGGCGGGGATCTATCTATCTATCTATCTATCTATCTATCTATCTATCTATCTATCTATCTATCTATCTATCTATCTATTTATCTATCTATCTATCTATCTATCTATCTATCTATATGTCTGTCTGTCTGTCTGTCTGTCTGCCATATATTAGCTGACCCAGCCCTTGGCGGGGATCTATCTATCTATCTATCTATCTATCTATCTATCTATCTGTCTGTCTGTCTGTCTGTCTGTCTGTCTGTCTGTCTGCCAGCTTGCCTGTCTGCTTGTCTGCCTGCCTGTCTGTCTGCCTGTCTTCCAGTCTGTCTGTCTGTCTGTCTATCTGTCTGTCTGTCTGTGTGTCTGTCTGTCTGTCTGTCTGTCTGTCTGTCTGTCTATGTTCGACCATCTCCTGTTCCCGTTGCGGGAAAAATAGGTTCGAAAATTTTCACATATCTAACATAGATCGATTATTTTTATAACTGCCCTTTCCCGTTCCCGTTGCGGGAAAAATTGGTTTGAAAACTTTCCCAGTTTTAAGAGGCCCCTTCCCGTTCCCGTTGCGGGAAAAATGGGTTCGAAAATTCGCTTGTATCTAAAATAGATCCATTATTTTTACGATGGCCCTTTCTCGTTCCAGTTGCGAGAACAATGGGCTATAAAATTTTCACGTATTTAAAACAGATGCATTATTTTTATGAAAACTGTGAAAATGACTTAAAGATTGTATCATTATATTATAACGCATATGACTGTAGATAACTACTTTAAACATTTTATGAAATTTAAGAAAAATACAACAATTATTTAAATTACATAATACTGCATGCTACTAAAAGTTATGTCCATTGACACACTAAAGAACACACATGTATCAACAACTACTAAGAAAGAACTTTACAACACAATCTTCCTACCAACTCTATGTTACCAGTGCCAAACATGGACAATGACAGAAAAAAGAGAAGAAACAAAATAACAACAGAAATGAGATTCCTGATAAGAATACTCAATGTATCAAGAAGAGATAAGATCAGAAATTAAGAAATCAGGACTAAAGTGGGGGTTATAGCTGCACTCGATATTATTAGAAGGCAGCAAGTGAAATGGTGGGGCCATGCAAGCAGATTAATAACTAACACTAACACAACAAGCAATGCTGAACAGACCAGAGAGAAACAGAAGAAGAGGCCGACCACATAAACGATGGACGCAGAGAATAACAGAGTCCAGTCGAATATCAATACATATAGCCCATAAGCGGGCACTCTTCCGCTGTATATACTTCACCTCGTCACCGCAAGGTACAAGAGGAACATGATGAGATGAGATGAGATGAATGTAATTACTACAAATGGCTTAACAATGAGTTAGTAATAATATTGAATACTTACAAAACGAGACATAAACGAGTCTCATTGAAGTAACCACACATGCCAGCTGAATTGTTGGTCTGCCATGTTAGTCACAACTTAGATACTGCTGTGGTGAGAGGTAAAAGAAATATAGTCAATTGACTACATTAAGTACAACGAATGCACACGATAAAAAGAGGCCCTATTAGTTTGAACAGAAATAGCACGGGTCGGCAAATCTAAAGACTAGTGAATAGAAGAGAAAACACGAGACAGGCACATCAGCCTATGTTTCTAATTTACTAAATGTTCATCGTAGGCTTGACTTTAAAACTTGCGAAATATAATGTATTTGGTTGGAACTAAAACTTCAAAACCAGACACTTCTGATAATTGGATAACTCCATCGAAATTCCCAAGCTGGTCACGTAGGGTACGAAAACTTTACTACCATGATGGATGTGGTTTTTCACTTCAGGGGAGGAAATCATACTACTGGGAGACATTAACATTGACACCAATAAATCCAATATAATATGGGGACATATAATTGCATCATACAATTTCAAACAAATAGTACAACAAGCTAATAGTGTAACAATATCAACTTCACCACGTATAGCTCAAATGTATGTAACTTGCTCATACAGAATCATATAATCCACCGTAGTCAATTGTGCAATGAGCGATCACTACCCAATATGATGCACGTGGTCTAAAAAGGAATTAAAACCCTTGAACATAAACACATACGTGTACAATACAGAAGTCACAAAACATTCAGCCAAAATGCATTTTTACAGGACTTGCTCAGTTCACCCCTAGACACAGTCTATCAACTTCCTTACCGGGATGATGCTCTAGAATTCTGGATGAAAACCTTCATTGATGTGTTTAAAAGACATGCGCCAATCCAGGAAGTTCGAGTAAAACATCATGTCAAACCACATTGGATCACCCAGGAAATATTTAAAATTATGAGAGACAGAGATAAGGCTAAATTAAAAAAAAAACAAAAAAAAAACGGGGATCTCAGCACATACCGTACTATAAAAAAGAAAGTTCAATATCCCACATGAAGGGAAAAGAAAAAATTATACTTTAAAAATTTAGTAATGGATAAAACAAATAGTACGAATATACCATACCATTGGCACCTTGCCGTCTTGACAGACGATAGTTTGTGCATTAAAAAGGCATAATAACTTTTAACTATGGCGGTAGCGAGTGTGACTGATAAGGCCAATTTGCGCTGTAAATGTCCGTTCACAGTGGGTGCATGTGAACACGTGGTCATTTCCACCATCATGCACCATCTTACGTCTCAAACGCTTGGTGTGTGACTTTTCTGCAATAATTTTCTCCTTTGACTTTATTCCATTTCTGATATTTGCCCTCCATGCAACACGTTCAGCGGCGACTTGCTCCCAATGTGCATTATCAATGCCTGTATCAATCATGTCCCGCTTACACACATCTTTGTATCGTAGTAGAGGCCGACCCTGAGATCTCTTACCCATCTGTAATTCACCAAAAAAGATATCCTTTGGTATTCTACCATCATCCATCCTCCTAAGATGTCCTATCCATCTAAGTCTACGAAGACTGAGCATGGAATAAACTGTCACACAACCTGATCTTTCCAATACTTCAGTATTTGTGATTTTGTCTTGCCACTTAATACCAAGAATTCTTCGCAGACACCGCATATGAAAGCTGTTTAAATTGTTCTCTTGGTGTGAGTAAGTTGTCCAGGTTTCACTGCCATAGAGAAGAGTACTAAGGACACAGGCTTGATAGACAAGGACTTTTGTTTTGGCAGTAAGCTTCCTGTTCTCCCAGACTCTTTTTCTTAACCTGTTCATTGTTGTTGCTGCCTTACCAATCCGGAAACCAATATCGTTTCCGTAGTGTAGTGGTTATCACATTCGCCTAACACGCGGAAGGTCCTTGGTTCAAACCCCAGCGGAAACATTTTCAGGAAATCAACATCCGGATTAGTACGAATATATGGAAGACAATTCACACCTTGACAAACAATTATAATTTCTAAAGTTCATTACCATCAAAACATATTACTTGCGACCAATCAGGAACTTTTTTTTTTCAAACTAACATAGACCAGCTGATGGCTTCAATGCCAAATTATCCCGGCAACTTATCCTTACTGTCATCGTTTTGCCAGAATAGATGCTCCCGTGATATTCTGTCCGATGTACCGCTAATGACAATCACTGAAATATTCACTTAGCTCAGTAACCTAAACAACAAACGTATCTGGGTTAGATGAAATGTGATCTGGGTATAATTAACCTATGTTTAAAATAAGTGTCTCACCAAAGGCAACTTTCCATCAGCTCTCAAAGTCGCTCAAGTAATGGCTCTTCTTACATATGGTTCATTGGACAATGGTCCCCAGAATAATTACAGACAGTTTTCCGTCCTATCATCACTATCGAAACCACTAGAAAAACACATCCATAAAGTAACATTACAGTACTTAATTAGTTCGTAACAAGATTATTGTTGACAGTCAATCAAGATTTCGACAAAAATATTATTGCCACACGGCCCTAACAAACGTGATAGAAAATTGCACCATAATATAAACAACAACAGTCTATGTGGAGCTGTGTTTATCCATTTCAAGAATAAGGGGAACTGTAGTAAGGCTTAAAAATGGCAATTAATAAATAACTAAAAAAACGAGAAGTAGATTGTTAGCTTTACTGAAAAACGATTACAAAAAAACAAAATAAACGTTGAGGCCAAAGCTTTCGTCAGCGCATAACAATCAAACACAAACCGACACAAAACTACATGAAACATACTACATGGCAATATTAAGGGTTCTTATCTAAATTTGTATCCTGGCTAGGAGCGACTGACGCGCGTTAGACGACTATCAGTGGATTGTGTAAACCGGATGTATGGTCAACGGGTCACAGGTCAATAACTTCAGAAGCTCAGTTATTGGCTAAATCATTGGGCGGGAGAATAAGCGGGAAGGGAGTGGGGGTGGAAGGCGCCAATGTTAGCGGAAGAGTAACAATTGGGATTGGCAAAGATGTCACGGACGCAGTTCGCAATTAGCAATTTCTCGTTCGCGCTCGAAACACAGCTGCGGAAAATGTCATAGTGTTTGTCCTCACAGAGGGGCATGAGTGGCGGTCGCTCGGAAAATGACTGCAAACCACCGAATGCAAACCTGCCAAGAAAATCCAAACAGCAAAAATAATGCTGAGGTCGACTGCTACGTCCTGCAAAGGACATGCAACTACATTTTTAGTGGACTTTATAACTAGGGGGTTGGAGGGGAAGGGTTTCGAAGTTACATTAAACTGTGTTGGACTTTGAGGCCTTGAAGGGAGAGTGAACCCAACTGGAAGATGAGACGATTTTCCAATGTCTTACTTCTTCTTTCGTTCGCCTGAAATATGTTTATAACTGCAATGTTGTCTCTTGTATGAATCTAACAGTCTGTTTTAGTTTACTCTTACGATCCCATTCGTGTGATGAGCATGATTTGATGGCGTGACCTGTATGTCAGCCTCGCTACAGTGGTCAGGAATGTTGAAGTGCATAGATACTTGTGTCTGGGCGCCACTGTTGATATCAGAAAGGTGGTGCCTATATCTGTCAGCAAGACATAAGCCTATCTCACCGATAAATCGCATGTCTCAACGTGTGCAAGTAATCGCATAGATAAAGTTGCGACTCGTGCATGAGAAACCCTCACGGATGTCGAAGGTCGTCTTAGGGAATGCCATACTCTGGGTGTGAAGTACATGTGGGCAGGTCTTCCAACGAGATCAAGGACAAGCCACAGTGCCAGGAAGAGACTTGTGAGGTTGTTCCATGTGTTTATGATCCCGCCTGTTCGCCATTAGAGGGCCACTAAGAAGACATTGCGAGTGGTCGGGACCGCCTGGAGAATGCATGTATGTGTCAGGAGGATATTCTTGGCAGCAATATTGTGGGGAAGGTAAGTTAGTGAGAGGAAAGGTCTATTATTTCGTAGTTTGGGCCTGGAGGAGAGAGCCTCGGTGCGACTGATAGACTGGAGCGGTGAAGAGCTGTAGATAGAGCTTTCTCAGGATAGCTACGAAAGCGAAATAAATCCAGCATTACGTGGTCTGTTTGATGGAAGTCGTTGTTATCCTGACAAAGCCGTCGGAGACGTAACAGTTGGGAGAAAAGAATAGCTGCCTTACACGAGGGAGGATGGGAGGAAGTATAAAGAAATAATGCGTGCGAGTCAGTTGGTTTATAATAAACAGTTGTGCATAGACCCGCGAAACCTAAAGAAATTGTGAGGTCTAAGAAGTTGACGGTCGACAACAAATTGTGGTGGTACGTTTGATACTGGGATGAAAGTCCGAGAAAAAGGCAGTGAAGTTCTGGAGGTCAGGTAGGGGTATGCATGAAACACCAAATCAGTCATCAATGTACCTCCTGTAGAGATCCGGCAGCCTACCGGTGTATTGACTCCATACCTGGTGCTCCAGATAGCCCATGAAGAGACAGACATAACTAGGACCCATCTTAGTACCCATGGTCACCTCGCATATCTGGTCGAAAAAGTCCCCATTGAACTCAAACAAGTTGAGGTTGAGGACTAACTCTGCAAGACGCAACAATGGTCCAGTGGCTATGGTGGGGTTGCGCCTTTTCTCCAAGAAAAATTTCAAGCCTTTAAGGCCTTCAGAGTGAGGAATAGATGTGTAGAGTGATGTCACATCTAAAGTGAAGATGTGGTACTGAGAAGGGGTTGTGAAGCTGGTGGAATCGAAGATAGAGATAGCGTGGTTGGCGTCTTTGATATATGAAGGGAGACTAGCAACCAACGGCTGAAATATGCTGTCTAGGAACTCTGAAATCCGTTCAGGAGGACAAGCGCAGGCGGAGACTAAAGGTCTGCCTGGGTTCCCTGGCTTGTGTGTCTTAGGCAACATATGAAAGGCGGGTTTGCCCAAGCAAATATTGTGGATGCTCAGCGAGGTGGCAGAGCTAGGCAAAAGGCCTTGCTTGATGATGGCATTTGTCAGGCTTTGTTTTTCTCCCGTGTGTTGCCGGAGCCCATAAGGGAAGCAAAGAATAGCAACACTGTAGCCTACCACGCATGTCGTAAGAGGCGACTAAGGAGGCTTGATGGTTCCGTCGCCCTGCTACTGAGTGAGTGCGTGGCGCGACACTGTGAGCTGTGAGTTTCGTGTGAAGTGCTTTTGAATCTGCCCAAGTTTTTTATTTTTTTGGAACGTGACTGCATGTTCGGAGCGATGGCAGGTGGCTATGTCCCAGAGTTGACCGGTTTTTGCCTTATGCAGAAATGCGTGGCTGCTGGGCTTCTGGTTGACTGCCACTGCCGTCGGTGATGAACTGTATTTTCGTGGACTGTGTGGGTGAACATCTAGGAAACATCCAGATAGGAAAATGACTGCCGATTCCATCAGAGATGAATTGGGTGTTTCGTGGGGGACTGGTGTGTTGACATTCTGGCGGCGGCATTATGCACAGTGTATCTGTGCGGGCTGTTGTTTGTCGAGACTCCTGTCTTTTCCACTTTTCACATTGGGCAGTGGGGAGCGTTTTGTGTGATATTCACTGGCACAGGAACGGAGCATAATGGGGACGACCCGTTCCTGTGAAGTTGGAACTGCGACTACCTAACTAACTAATTCGTCAGGCTTTTGACATGGGTGTTGTCACTGACCGTCTCATCTTGTGCTCGTGGTCTGTAGAAGGTTGCATCCCCAAGTTGCTTGTTGCCTTCCTGTATATACAAGTCTTCCCTCCAATCCACTAGCGCCCCTCCCTTGTCGGCAGGCTTGATAACTATGTCCTCATGACGTTTCAACTGTGTGAGTGACCGTTGTTCCTCCGCGGAAAGTTTGGAGTGTCGTAGTGGCTTGAACTTTAATTGTTGAATATCGAAACAAGTTTTTTTAAATTTTGATATACAGGTTCAGGGATGTAAATTGCCCTGGATTGGGAACCCAAGTGGACCTGTGTTTGGAGATGTTAGAGAAGTGATAAGTGGGATCCAAAGAGTTGTCCCTATGAGGTTGATTACTAAAGTGATATTTAAGCCTGAGAGTGCGATGGAAACGATGGATGTCCTGCTCATCTCATCTCATCATGTTCTTCTTGTACCTTGCGGTGTCGAGGTGAAGTATAAACTTCGTGAGAGTGCCTGGTTATGGGCTTCGTATATCGACATTCCCATGGATTCTGTTATTCCCTCAGTCCAACGTTTACGTGGTCGGCCTCTTCCTCTGTTTCCATCTGGTCTGTACATCATTGCTTGTTGTGGCATGCTGTTGACTGGTATGGATGTCCTGCAGTAACGCGTATCTGTCGCCAGAGGGACGCAGAGGTATGAACCGGAGCCCTTTACTGAGGACCGATTTCTCCAGTGCCGTTAGGGGAAGGTCGGGAGGTATGGACACAACTAAGTTATCGGAGCTGGTTGTAGGATGAGGCTGGAGAGGAGATGGGGATGGAGTAGGGATAGGGGCACGGAGTTTAGCTAACATGGCATTTTTGGCCGCGGAAAGACACTTATATAAATGGTAGTTAGTGCTGTTGATGATACATCGTATAACGCAATACAGGAAATAGTTACCTGAGGTAAGATGTTTAAGTCGTTGATCGAATATAGTAATTAACAACTACCTTTTTAGTGGACTTTACAACCAGAGGGTGGGAGGGCGTACAAATCCTTTGCAGGAAGTCGAAGACAAACCCAGCATTATTTTTGTTGTTTGGGATTTCTTGGCAGTTTTGCGTTCGGTGTTTTGCAATCGTTTTCTGAGCGACCGCTACTCATGCCCCTCTGTGAGGACGAATGCAATGAAATCTTCCGCAGCTGTGTTTCGGGCGCTGAACGAAAACTTGCTAATTTCGAACTGCGTCCGTGACATCTTTGCCAATCCCAATGTTTATTCTTCCGCTCTCATTAGCGCCTCTCCACCCCCACTCCCTTCCCGCTTATTCTCCTGCCCAGTGGCTTAGCCAATACCTGAGCTTCTGACGGTATTGGCCTTTGACCCGTTGACCATACATTAGGTTCACACAATCCACTAATAGTCGTCTAACGCGCGTCAGTCGTTCCAAGCCAGGATATATATTCAGATAAGTACCCTTATTATTGTAATGTCGTGTGTTTCGTGTAGTTTAGTGTCGGTTTGTGTTTGTTCTATGCTGACCAAGGTTTTGGCCGCAACGTCCAATTTGTTTCTTGTAATCGTGGTTCAGTAAAGCTCACAATCTACTTCTCATTTTTTGTGATTCATTCATTGTCTATTTCGGGAAAGGATTTGATATGATGCCGGGTTCCTGGCCTAGAGGTTAGCAACTTTTCTCCGTAATCTCGTATGCTCTCATAAGTAACGTGACGACGGTGAGAATCAGCAGTGGTTCGAATCGCGTCGGTAACTTACGGGGTATGTGAGCTGGACCGCTCAGAAAGCAATGGTAAACTACTGAGCGTAATCTTGCCAAGAAATCAACAATCAGTTGAAAGATGCTGATGTTGACAGCAATGTCCTGTAAAGGATATGCAAACATTATTATTATTATTATTATTATTATTATTATTATTATTATTATTATTATTATTATTTGATATGATAGACCATGTTATTTTAATTTAAAAACTAGATACAATGATAATCCGCCCTAATGTACTGACTCTAATAATATCTTTTCTGTCAAACAGAAAGCATGTAGTATCACACAATAAATCTCTGTCTCAAACCACTACCTTTGATGCTGGAGTAACGCAAGGCACTTTTATCGGCCCTCTATTATTTACCATCTATATTAACCATCTACCTTTGAATCTTTCGTATTCCTGCGATCTATTTACAGACGACTGTATGGTGTATACAAACGATTCAAGCTGTAATTTTCTGGTGTCGTCTTTGCAACAAGAATTAAATAATATAGTAAAGTGGAGCGATGCGAACCGTATGCAAATTAACATAACTAAAACAAAATCAATGTTATTAACAACCAGACAAAGACTTCAAACTTTAAATTCACACAGATCACTTCAACTTCACATCGATAACATGCCAGTAGAAATTGTAATTTAGCACAAAAAATTATTAGGCTTCATCATTGTTAGAAACCTAACCTTTAATCCCAACGTTCAAGCGTTTGTTAAACAAAAAGTCTACCAACTCTTCAAAATTAAAAATGTCCTTGATGAGGACACTAGCATAATATTCTATACTTCTCACATGCAGACACATTTTGACTACTGCTCTACAATCTGGGACTGTTGTTCCAATTCAAGCACCAGGCGACTTTACTCCTTCCAGAAACAGACCATGAGTTTAATTTATAGCACATCTTTATCTGGCAATCCTAGCCTGCACAAACGTCTTCGGTCACTACCACAGCGCAAACGCCTGCTTTTCAATAAGGCCAAACTTATTTACAAAATCCTACATAGGAATATTCCAAATTAACTTTGGCCATTGTTTAAATATAATGCTAGACACAGTAAACGAGTTAATATATTACACAGCCCGAAGCCTAGGATTGACTTATACAAACCACGCTTAATGTACTCTGCAGCTCAGCTGTGGAACAATCTTCCACAAAAAATCAAAGACATCACCAATACCTTTACATAAAATCGCACATTATTCGATCATTATCTCAGTAAGGATTACCTTAGCCCTTAATAATAATAATAATAATAATAATAATAATAATAATAATAATAATAATAATAATAATAATATCCCACTAGTATAACAGCCAGTCAGTCCCCTTTTGGTAGACCAGTATTCACATAATTAATAACAAGCGCCACACGTTATTTAATATTACTGAGTCGTGTAGTATTGATGTTTGCATTTGCCATGCCTCTATAATGCATATTTTTATATTGTTGCTGTTCTCAATTAACCTTGAATGATGTGTTAATGAAATAATGTATGAAAGAGAGTCTTAGAAAAGCAGAATGTTAGACGAGCCTGCGAGCCCAATTATTAACCCTTTGAAAATAAAGTTCGTTCGTTCGTTCTATTAAATTAGATCTCGACAGCCTCTCCGTCATTAATCTCGAGTCTTATAAATCCACGATTCCTTCAATAATCGTAGCTAGCTCAATAAATCTCTTAAGAACGCTTTACCTAACCTCGTTTGACAAACGTACATTCCAGGACATGTTCTTCATCTTGTGAACTGTGCTATTGTTTGGGTTATTCTTTATTTAACTTCTTTAATACATCTTCCATGTGCTGTAATTTAAGCAACTTAATGCAATAATACGCGACTTGGTTCTGTACCATATAATAATGTGTTTGACACTTGATGATGAAGATGACAGTGATAATGATTATGCTGATGATGAAGACTAACTTGTAAACTCAGTTGATACATTTGTATATGTGACACTTAGGTTGCCACGTTGGGAACACATGTATTCCCGAGAGAGCCGTTCACTATACTAATAACTGCGAACGTCATGTCTGTTCCAAAACACCTGAAGGTACAATGACTCTTCTGGTTCAGAGCAAAAGTATGTAAGCGTGTGTTTTTATACTACAAAATACAAAACATCATCTTGATCATCACATGATGAACCAACTTGCCTTGACAATGATGTTTCCCCAAAATAATGTAGCTGTGTATCTGCGTGTGTCTTAGACACCATCATGTTTCTTTTCTCGTTGTTTACTTCTGTATTGTTTGTCATACATTTTCATGTTGTTACACTGTGTTCCTGTTGTTATCTTCTCATGATGAAACCAATCCGTCTCAGTAGCGAAGGGGTTACTGACGTAGTTCTTAATCCCGCATACCCGCCTTCAAAAAACAGCTACAGACGATGTAGCAGAAAACAGCCTCGTGTTGGTTTTTTACAACACAGTATGTTTGCTGGTCGTTCAGAATGCAACGGCAAACTACTGAACGTAATCTTGCCATGAGATCATCATCATCATCATCATCATTATCATCATCATTACCATCATCATAATCAACTTCTGCCGTCAAGGTCGTGGGTAGGAATAGTTTGCGCCCCAGTGCCCCATGGGCAGCACTGGATAGTGTCATTCCGTGTGATTGTATAATGTCTTTGATGTAACCAATCCATTTTCTTCTAGGGCGTCCTCACGGTCTTTGATGTAAGAACTGTGATGGTAGTTGATGGTGTTGCATTCTAAGGACATGGCCAAACCACTTGACCTGCTGTATTTCTATAAATATGGCACAACGTGTTGATCTCACCGCCTGTCTGGTAATAGCATTTCTTACTCGGTCACGGATTGTTAAGTTGGCAGCTCTCTTCAGGCATCTTATCTCGCAGATGTTGACTTTGCTAAAGTGTGATTTGGATAAAGTCCAGTTTTGAGGCTGTTAGCTTAGGGTTGGTGTGAATACGCTGTTTATTATCTGTCGTTTTGCGAACATGGGTATATTTGGAAGTTTCAGTATGGGTGATTGTTTAAATGTAAGTGCACTAGCTTTTTGACACTTGATTTCGATTTTTCTGTGCAATTTGTCATCTTCTGTTATCATACTTCAAAGATATTTGAATTTTTTAACTTATTTCAGAGATATGTTATTTATATGTATACTTAGTGGCCCAGGCGAACTGCTAACTTGCATTACTTCGGATTTGACTGAATTTATACTCATATTGCATCTGCAGAATGTTGACCTCATATTATTAATATGAGTTTGCAGTCTGCCCTCGTCGCTGTAAAACAGACACTGGTCGCCTGCAAATACAAGTTCATTTATTTCCGGTGGATAAGTTGTTTCATCTAAAGCAAAGAGTTCTAACTTTTCAGAATTTGTTCTGTCAAAGCTTGCGTCTTGGATATTCTGTAAATGTAGACATTAAATAGCAGAGGAGAGAGCAGACACCCCTGTCTCATTCCAAAATTGACTGTGAACATATCTGATAAACCTGCTTGTGCACTTCGACTCAAGTGGTACATAGCTATGCTGTTTTCTAGCAATTGTCCGTGTATTCCATAGTCTTCGAAGATGGTCCATAATTTGTATCTGTCTACTCTATCGGAAGCTTTTTCCTGATCTACAACCACAATATTCTGCTGGTCACTATATTCGATAGTTTTTTCACATATGTGTCTAAGTGTAAACAGTGCATCAGTGCAACTTTTACCTTTCCGGAAACCGAATTGTACTTTGCTTAACTGCTGTTCAACAATGTTTCTAGCCCTTTGTTTCAATAGTTTTGAGTACATTTTCCCTACATGACTCGGGAGGAATGTATGTTTCGCACTCTCTCATATTACCTTTAATTTTTTTTTTTTTCATTTAGTGCTATTATTGCCTGTTGCCAATTGTCTGGGACTTTTTTTCTTCCCATGATATAGTAAAAATAATGTCTTGTTTGCTGTTTGACTTCTGTTTTCCCACAGTCCCGAATAGCTTCTGTGGATATTCCATCTTGGCCGTTGATTAGTTTTTAGGGCGTTTCTGTAAAACTGCTACCACTTCTGCA
>JACEFZ010028333.1:20000-37500 GCA_014155875.1 Cepaea nemoralis
CGGTCACCTGTGCCAAATTCCTAACCGAGCTAGATATCCAGTCATAAAGGCCCCTGCCTGCCACGTGCCTTATGCCGTCGTTGCTTTAAAGCGATCATGGTTAATCGATTGATATAAGTATTCTGATAGTAATCCGCTCACACCTAAGATTTCATTGTGTGTCATCATAGTCAGTCAGCCAGGCGCGCATGCTATCAAAGAATCGTCAGAACGTGTGGCTTACAAATTTAAAGAGAAAAAATACTGATTGCTGAAACAAAGGTAAGATTTCATCGTAGCAGAAAGCAAGGTTTTCTTTCATACTTTTGAAAAGAAAACAACCTTGTGTTTTGTACTAATGTAGCGTGTCTTCGTAAACGAAGTGGGTGTACGTTATACACCAGAGAAGTGGCGACATTTCATGGAAAGCTATTAACGAAGTTTGAAGGTGCCCTCTTCCACAATGGTAAATAATATGGCTCAATTGCAATTATGCATTTAATCTCAATAAGGAGAATTATGCTACAATAAGCACATTTCTGGGACAATAAAAGTATTTAGAACATAACAGGATGGTTTGTGTAGATTTCAAAATCGTTAACTTCTTGCTTGGTCAGCAAAGGGGATTCACCAAATACTCATGTTTTATATGTGTGTGGGATATCAAGGCAAATGATACCCACTGGACAATGCAACAGTTGCTAAGTGGGGATGGATTTCAATTTGTAGACACAAGATACTGTCAACAAGCCTCTCATTGATCAAAATAAATTTATAATGCTACAATTACATATATAGACGAGATCGAAAATAGATGTAATATGGCAAACCAACTCATTGGACAAATGGCACCAATGCCAAAGAACAAACATGTATCAATAACTACTTGTGGGGTGTGGATTTTAATTTATGAGAATATTATGTCAAGCTGTCTAGGGGGTTTATTGATTCTCTGGTCACTTGTTAGAATGCAGGGTGATTAGGGATATTTACCACAAACCTCAGGAGAAAACAATTCAATCCTTGAAACAATGGCATCTGTGTGTAGGTTTCCCTTCCCACTTCATCACCCTTTAAATTTACTATAGTGCTAGAAGGATATTGATTGTTCACAACATATAAACAACCACTGATGAACACCACATTTACTTGATGTACACATCAACAAATTTTGGACAAAACAGTTCAAGTATTAAACAAGATCTGCAGTTACATATATATGTGTAATGAACACTATGCATTTTCAGACAGGCATGGGAATGATTTGCATTGTCACAACATAGTACCCAGTGACCCCAGAAAAAAACAAGGTTATTACAAACAACACAACAACCACAAATTGGGTCTATTCCTTGACCCACCTTACATAATTCTCATATTTAAAAATAATGAGTTGGTGTCAAAATACTATGCATATATACCATAACATAACCACCATTATACTATTTCTCATTACCAAATAAAACACTATTTACCTTATACATGGCATAGAAAAAAAACACATATAAAAAGCAGTTTATACTAATAATTAAACTAATTAATTATAGTATTTCTTTAGGCATTGCGGGTGGGTATTCTTCTCCAGTGCGAAGCAGTTAATGTCCATAATTATCCGGGCAGAAATAAAATACTCACAGTCATGTTTTAATGTCCACTGAAGTTTGTTGCGGAATACTTATAATCCCTATTAGGAAATAAATTCACCACATATCCCCTCCATTGGGGCTGAATTCACGAATCTTCTGGTGCAAATGGCTCGGTGCCCTTGTGAAAATTTGGTGCCTCAGGTTGGTCATACTTCAGGATTTCCACTTAAGCTTTGCAGAAGGTAATTCCTTTTATCATCAGGTCTGATGAAAAGTTGACGTCCATTCAGCTTCTCGGCTTATAATATCCGAATACCAAATTGGCTTACACAGAGGTTTCACCCACCTAGTCACCAGTCTATATCCTATTCCACAGTTGATGGCATTTAGGCTGACATGGGACCAGCACAGAGTTCTGATTCAGTATTTACTTTCAGTGTAGACATACAATTCTGCTTGTTATTCATTTGGTTCATCTGGAATTATTTCCAGGATTCTGCTGCAGGCATGAAACTGAAGAATATTGACTCCACCACATATCCAGGGTGGCAAGCCATCAGGTGATTCCTGTGGTTGCAGGCGTAAAGGCATTTACTCCGCTAGCTGCTTTCATATGGTCTTTTTGATGGTGTTCAGGTTTTTGAACCTTGAGGTAATCTGGTGTAGTTATGGTTCAGAGGTTCTGAAGTTGGTACATTGGTTGTTTGGCTTATTGTTGTTTCAGTGTTCTCTTCCCATTTGTTTGAGTTGGTGTTCATAGCTAGAACTTGGTGTTGGGTAGCTGAATCTTTATGTTTGACTGTTGCAGCTGTGAGACGTTCTTTCGAAGACTTATCCATTGTTGGATATTAACTTGGTAATCCACCCAACAGTTGAAGGTTACTCACTGTTGTTAGTTTTATTAAACTTGTAGTAGGATTGTCCCATAGTTTCACTGATTTGGTTGAATGATGAGGCCATAGTTAGTACTTCTCAGAAGTAAAGCAGACGTTACATTGTTGTCAGTTACTCTGTTGATCTTCATCTTTGTAGATTATTAGATACTGAAGTCCATCCTGGATATTCCTACTGAAATAGGACTTCCTCAATCACGCAGTCAGTTGTCTTCGCATGTGTCTCTTTTGCTTGCGTTTGCAGCTTATGAGTGCAGCAGTAAACATTGAGGTATTGGTCCAGACTTTGTTTAGGACAGTTGCCATGTTCACTCTCGCCTGGCTTTTTTCCCAGTTTCCAGTTGATAGTGATGCAATGCAGTCCCACAAAATCCACCACTCGCTATAGAAAGGGATGACAAGAATACAACACGAGCATTAACCTACTGTGATGTGTTTAACATGGTTGTAACACAATTACAAACAAAAGTACAAACAACAAGAGGAGAAGGGGAAAGGAGTGGGTGTCCACGTTCCACTGTCCCTCATTGCTTGGTGTAGAGCCATTTTGACTCTATTAGTGAGTAAGGTATTTTCTCACTTTATATTATGTTCTGTTGTTACTGGGACTATTAGATGGTGAAGTCATTCTATCCATCCAACATGTTGATATTGCCTCTCTCTCTACTTGAAGAGAATAGCCTATACAGAATATGTGTGGTTTCTAATGCCGCGTCTTCCTTTCGGCACTATAATCATCATTAGGCCAAGGCTATTCAACATTGGCTTCTTAAGTACTGACATACACATATTTCCTACATCATCTCATGTTTCCACAGGAGTCACATTACAATGTGTATTTCCCAGTAAAAAGTAACAATCAGGACAGAGAAAAATTCTCATACAAGAGAAAACAAACATATACATTTCTCTGATATTAAGTACATGATAATCATACATAATAATATTAATCATAACATTTAATGCTGGAGCCAATGGTTTTGAATTTTCTTCAGGGGTTAATCCATAAACTAAAACGTACATTGTTTTCCCCCCCACTGCGTACAGCACATGAGGATAGTAACCGCTGTGATATATTTTGCCAATGACTGCTATTATTCGGGGTGTATTTATTAGAATAACATATGCTGCATGGTCTAGTCTTCTGAATATTGCAAGCAATTTATTCACATCAATCTTCGCTTCTGTTCCTACTACAGTGAGGTGATACGGATTGAAGGTACTTCCTACCCGAACATTCATTTCTATCAAGCGTTTACTTCCTTTGTTCTTGAATTTATATTCTCAAACATGGCAATTCCCTAGCACTATTTTATGAAATGATTATATGTCCCTCACTCATATGGAGTGGTTATTAATCTGTTAACAAAAGGATTGCACTAAAATTTAGCACTATAGTTCCAAGTTACAGATTATGATGTGGCAAAGCATTTTATCCCCTGACTAAGAGTCAGGCATATGCGTAATCATTTGTATGTCCCCGCATGGATAAAACAAGTTCAGAAATATCCTTAACAGTGAATTTACACTACATAGGATATTTGAAAGTGGCAGACACCAGTTCTCTACTTGTGAAGTATGAATCAGGATTCTGCTCCTACATTGAGAAAATGTTTCTTTGAAAATGTTCTTTAGAGTTCAATCTCTACAGTACATAGATTATTTGCAGATTTCTAAGCATAGATAGTGAGATATAGTTCACCATGCATAGAAGTTATTATTCATAGGAATATGAAATTGACAGAAACGAGTTTTCTTCTTTGAAGTATGGATCAGGAGTCTGTTCCTAAATTGAGAAGAGTTTCTGACATGAGAGATGATACTCTACCGTACACATAATATTTATAGATTATAAGCACTGTAAGTTAGATTAAGTTCATAATGCCTATAAAAGGATTTTAACATAGGGATTTGAAATTGTAAAACATAGGAAAAATTACAGCGTGGCACCCACATGTGCTTCAGTACTAAAAATAAATCAGACCTAGTTTACAAGAATGGTTGAATTATCATTCTACTAATTCTTAATTAAACACACTGGTATATGTACTTTATAAAAATACATGAATACATCTTAATAATGTAGATATAACATACCAATGGCTTGCAGAGAATGATGTATTTTAAAGGCAAAATTTCCTCTCCCCGAAGGGAAAGGTCGACTTTCTTGTGTGCTATCTTCACTAGAAATGGCCGCTTTAGTCTTTGTTTTCAAACTCGCCAGTCTTGGCCAGGTACGTGAGCCAAAACAAAGCCAAATAAATTAAGCTGTGCCACGGTCAGTCTATCGCTGTTTTATTTTCTACTCCTACGCTAAGCAAGATACTTAAACAGTAGTTGTTAGGGATTGTTTATTTGTAAGGGAGTCAATGCTAGGAAAGGGTAAGGACGTTTTAATATATCACACTACTAAGAAAGCACTTTACAACACAATCTTCCTACCAAACTCGATGCTACCAATGCCAAACCTGGACAATGACAGAAAAAGAGAAAAGAAAAATCACAACAACATAAATGAGATTCCTGAGAAGAATACTCAATGTATCAAGAAGAGATAAGATCAGAAATGAAGAAATCAGGACCAAAGTGGGGGTTATAGCTGCACTAGATTTTATTAGAAGGCAGCAAGTCAAATGGTTTGGCCATGCAAGTAGGTTACCAACTAACAGTATACTACAACAAACAATGATGTACAGACCAGAGGGAAGCAGAGGAAGAGGCCGACCACGTAAACGATGGACACAGAAAATAACAGAATCCATGGGAATATCGATACATGAAGCCCATAAGCGGGCACTCTCCCCCTGTTTACACTTCACCTCAACATCGCAAGGTACAAGAGGAACATGATGAGATGAGATGAGACATATATAGTTTGTCTTGATGAAGCAATTTGTTAAGGCGCTGATCAAAGGCTGTACCTGTTTTAATTACTTATGCAGAAAGATTTCGGAATTGAGCATAGACAAACTTAGAGCTGTAATTTTTAATAGACTTCAAATTAGAAAGATAATAAACGGTCCACATATTATTGATTCGATGAACATAACAGAGTCCACCGTCTGGTGATCATTTGTTGTAGTTGTGCACAACTGTATGGGTAACATTAAAGCAGACACATATTCTGAATTAGTTGAAACCATGATGTCATGTTTTTGGAACCTTGGATGCAATATGAGCATAACATTGTACTACCTCAATAACCATTAACTTTTGCGTTCCGATAATCGTGGCGCCTTTAGTGAGGAAAAATTTGAAAGATTTCTTTAAGAAATAAAAACAAAGGAAAAGAGATACCAGGGACTTGATGGCAGATTAATGTTGGACCCTTTAGTGTGAAAGTCAGAGTATATAACATTCCAGGGAGTCCTCGAAAAGAAGCTTTTTTATGTTGACTATAGACTAAAGAAAAATGTTAGTGATAACATGTTAATACATGTTTGGTGCTTTATATGAAGATTATAAATGCACATTAAGTCCACATAATATAAATGTTGATTACAGTCAAAATGCCACTGATGACATATAATTTTCCACCCTACTAAAAAACAAATAATAAAGAATACACAATATGATTACATTTTTGCAATCATCAACACAAAATTACCCAAGAAGGTCTTAGTGAGACATGACTGAGCTACCATATGACAGTAGACGCTAATACCCGCTTCGGTTAGCGCCGAATGTTGGGCGGCGCTTACCAAACCCGATATCCCTTCGGGCGAAGGAGCGGAGGAGCGCAATTGGGAGGGCACCAGCCTTATCCTAGTGCGAGGAAATGCAACATAAAGACTGAATGTCATGGCAGGGGCGACCATCTCTAAGCCTTGGTTGGCAACTGGTCTAGGATCGAAGCTCCGACAGACGGACAGTTAGGTCATTGCTTTGCTGATCCGGCAGCTTCTGCAGCTTGTCTTGTTCCAGACGTCTTGGTGTTATCTTTCATCTGGAGTACACTAGACAGGCCGAGAGAGGGATAATGATGCATGGGCAACACATGGTCTTTAATTTCAACTCAGGCTTTGTGTTATGGAGAGGTATAACTCCATTTTACAAACTATCCTCTGTCAAGACAGCAAGGTGCCAGGCAGTCAACAGCAATAATAGTATAATATCAATAACAATTGGGGAACAACACTCTCCCGGAGAGATGTTGATGTTGAACACGTGACTTATTGACTGACGAGTGGTCTGTAAACATATGAGACTAGCACTATATACCTAGTACACTACAGAGACTGATAAACAGTCATAGCTGTTTTTTTTTCCTTGTTATGCTGCGGTTGTATCTATAACACCTCTCTTGTTACTTTCCTAGCCATCGCTGTGGTAAGATAGTATTCGCATAACCTCTACGTGGACTGAAACACAATTATACATGCGTGCATTATATTTTCGCGTGCTTTTACCTCTAGCGAGGTCAACACTGGACCTATGTCTGCATGTAGGCCGGCTTTCCCTATTACCAGGGTCCCTCGCCATCAACTGAATCCACTTCAGCTGCTGAGGTAAGTGTAATTTATACCCCCAAGTCAGGGATGAGAAGATAACATGTTAGTCCAACTGACTGGTGCAGGGTCGAACCCGCTACCTCACCATCAGCACACAGGAAGTTTAAGATGAAGGGCTTTGATCCATTCGCCTATTACAATCAAATAATACTTTACTCACCAGGTAGTTGCTGTTATTTTGGGCATGGATATGAACATGGGCACGTTTTTATCACTTCTGAACTACGTAATTGTTTCAAGTACAGATGTGATCAGGGAAGTTTGACCTTGATAGAAGAGGGTAAATTGGTTGTTCTATTAACTTTTGCTTTCGTTCATAATCAGCAACGTCAGTCTCGTCATCATCATCATCATCATCATCATCATCATCATCATCATCATCATCATCATCATCATCATCATCATCATCATCATCATCATCATTAGCATCATCTTCCACTTGTGCCGAAAGCGTCGTGGGTGTGAAATAGTTGACGTTTAAGCACCTGATGTTTAACACCGGATATTGTCATACTACGTACTCGTACAACGTCATATTATCGTGAATCGATTTATTATCTGTCATTTTACTGAAATAGATATAATTACATATTTCAGTACAGGTATTAGTCCATATATAGGCGCACTTGCATGTTGCCATTTGATTTCGTTTTCTGCGTATATTCCGCCATAATCTGTGATCACAATGCCTATTTACATTTCTCAATTTGTTTGAGAGGTATAGTTGTCAGAAATGGGTGAATTACTTTCCCGAACGCTGCCCAGAGAGCATCCAATTTGTCAGCATGTGACTATTTTCTTTTACACCATACAGGCATCCTATTTGTCAGACGACTAATTGTATTTCAGACTTGCCAACCAACATGTTACTAGTCACTGTTTCTCACACTGAAGTTTAAACCCGGGTGCCGGATCAGACCCTTTACACTTAAGATCCCAGAGAGAAACTCGGACAAAATATATATGGCTGGAAAAAAAAATATGTCCTTGGGTATCGAAGAGTAAAGCTGCATTTGACTCGTTTAAAATGTAACATTAGTTGCTCTTGGTACCCATGAGGAGTAAAAAGGAGAGAGTTAGATGCCGAGAGTTATGTATACTACTGGACTACTAGACAGTAGTTGGTTTGATGCGCATGATTGTTTTGGAGACAATCAGTCGATGGTCTGTCAAACATTCGGTACCCACATGGATTTTGTCACCCGAACGTCTTGTCTGTCACTCATCCTGAGTATGGCATAGTCATGAGGTGCCAGTGTTTCAAACAAGGGTGCATCCACGATGTCCTATTTCTCGTGGGAATGCGGAAAATTGTGTTGACAATCAGAAGATCGTGTTCCGCACAGGTATGAAGGAGTAGGAGTGAATTGCTGTTACAATTTTCCACTCCGTACCTTCCATTAATGCCACTCGAAGGGGCAGTGTCCATTCCTACTCTGGCATTGAAGTGCACAAGTGGTATAAGTTTTTCTCCTTTGTGACCACACGTGAAGACATTGTGCAGGTCCTCATAGAACTTATTCTTGACGTCATCTTAATTAATCACGGTTGGTGCCTAGACGTTCATAAAAGTTGCTTGTCGCATGTGTGCAGTTCTGCGACTACGACTGCCAGCGCACCCACGTCTGCCACTTCGCCGTACGCACAAATCCATAGGGCTTGAAGGTGATAGATGACGTTGGATGAAGAATGACTTGCTCGATGAATTGGATTAACGTGAGGAAGAGTTGAGCAATTCTTCGACCACACCATCTCGCTTGAGTCCACCTTAATCCAGTGGCAAGACAGGCCAAGACGACTGGAGACGAATACAGGTGCTGAGGATGATCAGGACGCTCTATGTGACTTGCCGTGCTCATTACGTTCAACAACGCTTTTCAAGTCAACGCCATCTTTCCCGTTGAATGATCAATGGTTTATTCCGCACATTCTGCCGAATCATGTCTTCACGTGCTGGGTAGGCATACTCCAGCTCACCGATTGGATGACGCGGAATCGGTTACCCTCGCCTGGTTGTGTTAGCCTGTCACAGCCTTTGCCAGGGGTTGGCCGCTGTTGCGTGATGACAACTACTAGGACCCACAGGCATGAGCTGGATGTCAGGCTTGGCAAAACGTGGAATGTACCCTCAACAGGGCCCATACAGTTTCAAAATTACGTATCTCTAACTACCATCTTGGACATTGACATGCGTTCAGCATCTCCACACAGCGATAACGTTTACTCCATTCTACACTGAGCTCGTCTACAGCCATTGTGAGACGTCATATGGTGTGCATTATGGAAATGTCCACGTGATCACATGCACCAATTGTGGACGAACGTTTACGCGTGAAATCGTCTGTTCAATCACATTCGCTACCGTCATGGGCTGAAGTTATTATGCCTCTTTGAAGGATAATGCAATAAACTGTCTAGACGGCAAAGTGCCAGTGCAGTAGTAATTTCATTTATTATTTCTGATCTTACAGAAATAACACGACAAGGTTCTCTTGTTACAGGGTGCGTGTTGTTTAACAACTGTATTGGCAAGGGAGACATGGAAGAAATAGACTGCAAAACTTACGCCTGCGAGCAGATTGAGGGGAACAGTAGCGACTACCATATTGCTTTAATGAGAACGCGTAAGTTACGTGTGTGTCTGTCTCTCATTACCTCTGCACACTAGGCTGGAGTCAGTTGACAGTGAAATACCTAAAATGTGCAAGAAATAAACCAAACTTGGCTATAGACTGTTAACAATGAAAAGCCTAAAATCTAAGGAAATATGACTAAACTGAGTATGTGGCAATGAAATACTCCGATGTGCGGAAATATGACCATACTAGGGGACACCCAGCCAGTCGGAGTGTACTGTGCTATGATTTGATATTAGTCATAAATGTATTATGACATCCTTAGAAATGGCATGGAAAGTTGTCAGTAAAACATACAAATACTGGCTGGGAAAGACAAACTGTCGTGGAAAGACAAGATCACCCTTTTCAGTTGACAAGTTACATACCAGTAATGACATCCAAAAATCCCTTTAAGCCTAATTTGAATTAATATACTTCACCTCGACACTGCAAGGTGCAAGAGGAACCTGATTAGATGAGAGATGAAATGAGATGAGATTATTAGAATTTACTCACGGACTGAGATCTGTATAAAAAGATGATCTCCTCAGCAGAAATATGGCGAGGAAGAGAATAAACAGTATTGTATACTTTTCATATCGTCAATAATGTCACTTTTAAGATTACTGATACTCCAGAAATTATAATAGTATAGCAGCTATTCTTTCATTCCTATAATCTTTATGTCCAAGAAAGTATTGGCTAGGTACTTTGTAATAATGGAACAACGAAATTCTAATTAAATAATTCCCTCATGTCAATTCTGAAATCAAGTATCAAAATTTAACATTAATAGTACTAAATGTTTTGCATATCCTTTACAGGACATCGCTGTCAACATCAGCATCTTTCAGCTGATTGTTGATTTCTTGGCAAGATTACGCTCATTAGTTTGCCATTGCTTTCTGAGCGGCCGGCTCACATACCCCTAAGTTACCGACGCGATTCGAACCACTGCTGATTCTCACCGTCGTCACGTTACCTACGAGAGTATACGAGATTACGGAGAAAAGATGCTAACCTCTAGGCCAGGAAGCCGGCATTAATAGTACTAGCTCTCTTTACATCCGGTAGGACTATAGAGTTCTGCCCCTGGTGGGGCACCTGTCAGCGCCGCTGGTGGTTGTATAGTTCAATGCGAAGTGACAATTTATGTCATAATTACCGCATTTGTAAGACGAGACAGGTCCCACAGTAAGTGAGCAGCATTTTATGCGTGTACCACTTATCCTCAGTTTGTTGGGTGAGATTGCGCTCAAAGAGCACTAAACCATTTCGTACAGCTCTTCTCCAGGAACGCCTATCTACCGCAGCTCTTTCCAACGTGTCTGGATCTTTGCCAAGGGTTTTCAAATCTTGTTTACACAAATCATTATATCGCAATTGCTTTTTCCCTGTAGCTAGTTATCCGTATAGGAGATCTTTGCGAATACGTTAATCCTCCAATTGAGACACATGGCATGGCCTCCAGAGGCGTCTCAGCGTGAGGAGGAAGTGCACTGTGGTAATGTCCGCTCTCCCAAGCACGTGGTTGTTTGTTATTTGGTATCTCCACGATATGTCAAGGATACGTCGACATCTCATGTTGAAGGGTTTCAACTTTCTTTCCAGTCGTGAGTACAGGTCCACGATTCAGACCCATTGAGTAGTGTGCTAATAACACAACCTTTATATTAACATAAACATTACATCCATCCATCCATCATGTGCCATGCCGGTAAGCGTGGGCGGTCATGTTCTGCCATCTCACTTGATCACCAGAGTCGTGGATCAGCTCCGTGTTTTTGTCTCGACCATGCCACAAGGCCAAGCCATCCAGGTACTTGCTTCTAGGTCTTCCCCTTGGTCTGTTTCCCTCGATCTTACCAGTTGTCACCAAATTCTCCAATCCATTTCTTCTCATAACATGCCCAAAAATCGTTGACTGTCTACGTCTAATTTCTCTAATCAATTTACGATCTTCATTTGTTTCTTGAAGGACTTGTTCATTGGTCTTTCTGGCTGTCCATGGTATTCTTTGCATTTTCCTCAGAAACCACATCTCTACAGCCATCAGATGTTTTTCAGCTCCGTGTTTTTGTCTCGACCATGCCACAAGGCCAAGCCATCCAGGTACTTGCTTCTAGGTCTTCCCCTTGGTCTGTTCCTCTCGATCTTACCAGTTGTCACCAAATTCTCCAATCCATTTCTTCTCATAACATGCCCAAAAATTGTTGACTGTCTACGTCTAATTTCTCTAATCAATTTACGATCTTCATTTGTTTCTTGAAGGACTTGTTCATTGGTCTTTCTGGCTGTCCATGGTATTCTTTGCATTTTCCTCAGAAACCACATCTCTACAGCCATCAGATTTTTTTCAGCCTGACTGCTCATTGTCCACGCTTCACATCCATATAAAAGTACAGGTTCAATGTAGCATCTCAACACTCTTTTTCTCGTTTCAATTGACATCTTTTTATTGGTCAGAATGTTTTTCATCTTGCTAAAGGCTATTTTTGCCATGGCGATTCTTGTTCTAATCTCTTCGAGGCATCTCCCATCAGATGTTATTACTGTTCCGAGGTAATTGTACCTGCTCACTTGTTGAAGAAACATTACATCAATGTCATATATATATATATATATATATATATATATATATATATGTGTGTGTGTGTGTGTGTGTGTGTGTGTGTGTGTGTGTGTGTGTGTGTGTGTGTGTGTGTGTTTGTCCACGTCTAGATGGGAAACTGGACAACGTAGCTAAACAATCATCGCAGGAAGACATAAGAAATTAATAGATGCAGAAATTACAACTGGCTAGCAATGTAGCGTCCAGCCGCCTTGCCGAATGGCAGAAGTATATGAGAAACCACTTAACAGAACTCTTATGTGCAACTTTTCTGTGCGGTGATCTACTGACCGGCACTTTGCCGTCTTGACAGATGACTATGTAAAATGGAACTATACCTTTCCATGGCACACCACCAGGGCTGAATTTATAGACCGTGTGCTGCCCATGCGGCAAGATCCCTCTCTAGGCCTTCCTAGTTTACACCAGGAGGGTTTCCAGTCCCCAACATGGCGGTTAGGCATTGAACCGTTAAGACATCTGGCGTGCTTATATTTGTGGCTACGGGTTGCATTCGCATTTTCCCCATGTTGGACTGGAAGTATATGGTTCCGTCGCCTTGCTACTCTTAGTGAGTGTGTGGCGCGACACTGTGAGCTGTGAAATTCGTATAGAATACTCTTTACTTCTGTCCGCTGTTGTTTGCACAGTGAACTGCATGTTCACAAGCCGGCCGATGCTGAATTCACTGGTTTGCCAATTCGGTTTACGAGTGCATATTTTTAGGAGACTCCTGGGAGTCGTCGCTGGAGCCACAGAGTTCGCGTTTTGTGCGACACTTTCGGCGGAAAGAGACCGAGCCATGTAGGATAAAACCTGGGCCAATGAAGTCTTTCTGGTGACTGCTGATTCCATCGACGATGAACTGTATTTTTCGTGAAGGACCTTTGTGTTGGCATTCTGGCTGCGGCATTGTGCACAGTGTACATGTAACGGCTGTTGGCTTGCCGAGACTCCTGTCTGTTCCAATTTTCACATTGTGCAGTGAGGAACATTTTGTGTGATTTTCACTGGCACAGGAACCGAGCATAAAGGGAACGACCCGTTGCCGTTAAGTTGGAACCGCGACTAACTAACTAACTAACTAACTAACTAACTAACTAACTAACTAACTAACTAACTAACTAACTAACTAACTATAGTGTGTGTGTTTTTTTTTGTTGGTTTTTTGTTCCCTCAATATAAAATTGAATATCTTAGTAACCAACTGATGGAAAATAATGAGATTTAGTATATAACCTTATCATTATGTCCACCCAACACAAACATTTTTGTTCTGGAGATTGTACAGCAGATTTCAATTTTTGCTTATATGAGGTATATATTTTACCCCTTCCGCCATGAATGCCTTAATTTTTAGAGTATTACAGCTCAGCAAGACCCATTCGCGCTAATTTTAAAATTGTCTGGCGGTCTTTCGTTTTTGGACAGACTAAGTGTTATAGTTCAGAGGCGTCGTCAAACTGTGGGTTCTTTCATGAAACGTGATTATATAAATAAATCTTACCATTAATGTAATCTTAATAGCTAATATTTGAATGTGTTAATACTGTTCAATGGGATTAAAAGTGAAATTGTGTACACTTCAAAACATCGCTATGAAGTTGTACACATATTTTTGTCAAGAAGCTGATCGCAGGAAACTGTTTCATACTGTTACAAATCCCGAAAAAAAGAACAGTGCATGCATTAGGTTTGAGTAAACGATCGTTTCGTCGATGGGTGCAAGAATCTGGATTGAAATCAACACGCGATAAGCAAACGGTAGGTAGAAAGGCAATTGTAGACAGCTTTGACAAGGATGTCATCAGACGAGTTATTATAAAAATGATGAATGCCAAAGAAACAGTGAGTGTAAGAAAACTGAGGGTTTTGTTGAGAAATGACAATAATATAGAGCTATCCAAAACAACTTTGTGGAAAATTATAAGGACATTAGGCTTCACTTTTAGAAAGTACAAGGGCGGTAGAAATATCCTTTGCGAGCAACCACATTTAGGAGCCAAGAGAAGCAGATACCTACGTGAAATAAGGGAAATGCGCAAAGAAAATTATGACATAGAGTATTTGGATGAAACGTGGATCAATGCGTACCACACAAGTGAAAAGGAATGGCAATCAATGGATGGAAAGATAAAACGTTATGTGCCCAGTAGTAAAGGACAGCGTTTGGTCATAGCCCATGCTGGTAGTACTCATAATGGCTTACTACAGAATGCTGGGCTCGTGTTCGTATCAAAGCATACAGACAATAGGGATTATCATAATGAGATGAATGGTAATGTATTTAGAGATTGGCTCGAGAATACAGTACTTCCATCCCTTGATAGACCGTCTTGTCTAATCATGGACAATGCATCATATCACAATGTTGTTACCCAAGAAGACAAAATACCTCCTTGACTTCCCGACAATGGAACACAGGATCAAGATCTGGAGAGCTCATGCATTCTTAAAAATAAGTGCAGATGAGCAGCACCTCTGCATGACGCTATATTCAGAGAAAACGGTGACAGGCTAAAGAGGGGCAAATCATGGATGGGTCGGGCGGAAGATGTCGTCAGACAGGTCTGCAGTCTTACCAGTATCAACCCCGGCAAGGAATGGGTGCCGGTGCCTCCAGCTTTTAAGTGCACTTTCTCCTGCATTATCACACTCGACAGACGGTGCAGAGAGCAGAACCCTGTCGCTGTCAATGCAGAAGTCAACGCGCTCATCTATGAACACTCATATAGCCCCTAAGTGCTCATCTATACATCTATAGATCTGTTGTAAAGCAGCACAGAAGTGTGTGGGCATTTACAGCCCATTCAGCGGGCCGAATCGTTCAAGAATCCAGTGGTGCCCACTCTATGACCTCGAGCAGCATGACGATGGAGATGATGGCAGTTACACAGGCTTTTATATGGCTGGAATCACAGCATTATACCAACGTGTGTGTACTAAGTGACTCAATGCGCATGATTCAGAAGATCGAAGCTGGATCTGTACGTAGACGGTGGACTGAGTCGCTGCGGAAGTTTGTTGTTCGTAAAGTCACCTTCATCTTCGTCCCGGGACATGCGGGAGTCGAGGGAAATGAACGAGCTGACAAACTGGCTGGCTCTGCACCACCTGTAGATGGCCAGCCCATGGATCGTGCCGATGTTATTAACGTCCTTAAAGATATGGCGAGAACAGAGGACTTTGACGTCAGTGAATCCACATCGCTGTCCAGGATGAAAGACTTGGGATTAAGAATTCGGCACGGCCAGATGCGAGAGGTACATCGGGAAAACAAGGCGCCTCGTCAACCAACACAGAACTGGCACTATTAGCAACCGGACGCTGATGCATATGCTGGGGGGGAGGATCTGAGCACCTAAGGACATGTCCGGAGTGCAATGAAGATACCCCAACTGATAACTGATAACTGAAGAAACAAGAAGGAAATGAAAAATAAGGTAAGAAATATATTCCTTCTACTTTCCTGTTAATTTACAAATTATTTACCCCGTGCCTCTGTAAATTCTTTGTCTTTACTAATATTACACATTGCACCCCTCTCGGGATTCTCCGTGGTGAAGTGGTCAAGCCGTCTGACTCGGGCTCCGAAGGTTGTATGTTCGATTCCGGGCCGCGTCCTTCATTTCACGAGTGCATTTTTTTCGGAGACTCCCGAGGGTCGTCGCTGGAGCTACGGAGTTCGTGCTTTGTGCGACGCTTTCCGCGCTGCGGAAAGAAACTGAGCCATATGGGATAAACACCTGGTGCAGTGCAGCCGACCCTGTCGATTGTAAGCTAATTCTTTCATTGCACCCACTCTCATACGAATCCGGTTACGCCTTTGTGTGTCAACAGAATTGACATGTCTCACATTACCGTAAAAATAACTTCGTTAGCGAGAAATCACTAGTTGTTCAGCAAAAGATCAAAGGAATGTCGCCGCTTTCAATGATTTAAGTTGTTTTTGGACCTTTCAAAGACATATTTCATGGGTGGGGGTAAATATAAGACGGCTAGAAAAATTTCATAACGATGCAACAGACTGTTTTCAAAATAATTGATCGTGAATGAAGGCAACCAAATGTGGACATACTATAACTAACTAACTAACTAACTAACTAACTAACTAACTAACTAACTAACTAACTAACTAACTAACTAACTAACTAACTAACTACCTAACTACTTAACTACCTACCTAACTAACTAACTAACTAACTAATTAACTAACTAAAGAACGAACTAACTAACTAACTAACTAACTAACTAGCTACCTAACTACTTAACCACATAACTAACTAACTAACTAACTAAATAAATAAATAAATAAATAAATAACTAATTAACTAAATAACTAACGAACTAACTATCTAACTATTTTACACCTGAAGAATAGTAACGTAAATACGTCTGGAAATAGACACGATGCAGAAGCTGCCGAAACAGCATAGCAATGTTCTAACTGTCCGCCTGTCGGAGCTTCCATCTTGGACCAGTTGCCGACTAAAGCTTAGAGCCCAGTCTGTCCTGCCACGACATGTAGTCTTTAAGTTGCTTTTCCTCGGACGTAAGTCTTGTTTCCTCCACCTCCTAAAATAGCACAGCATGAGGAGTCCTGTTTGGTTGCCGCCGCCCAGCATTCGGCGCTAACAGAAGGCAGGTAATACCGTCAAGTGTCATACATTAGCTCAGTTATATCTGATTAAGACCTGTTCTAATACTAATTCGTTAAATACTTATCTAGTCATAAATGGTTCTGGCGTTTAGAAAAACAACTTAAAGAGCCATATGTTTGAGCAAGAGACGATTCCGAAGGCAGTTATGTCACAGTTTATCATCTATCTAATATTATAATTGCTCCTAATTTGTTTCACTGAATCCACTGATAGTCATCTAACGCGTTGATCGTTTAAGGGGTATCCAGTCACAACAAGGATAAAGATAAGTAACATTTATATTTGCATGTACAGTTTTTAATGTAGTTGCGTCGGTTTGTGTTTGTTTATTATGTGCTAACGAAGGCTTGAGCCGCAACGTCCATTGTGTTTCTTGTAATAGTGTTCTAGTACAGCTCACAATCTACTACTCATGTTTTTGTGATTCTGTATTGATCTCAATGATGCATATTCTTAACCCTTTCAAAATAAAGTTGTGTTGTTGTTGTTGTTGTTGTTGTTGTTGTTGTTGTTATACTCGGTATGATTGTTAATTATGATTGGTTTATGCAGCAATAATTGTTTATGAAAGCAAAGACAATGTTTCATTGTTGCAGGGTGCTCGTGGCAAGGGCAGTGTTATGATGTGGGAGCCTCTGCTA
>JACEFZ010028333.1:42500-102500 GCA_014155875.1 Cepaea nemoralis
CGGTTTTCTTTACGTTTGTAAAAGTGGACTATTGACGAGTCCTTGAAATCTTGTGGCATGGTCTCGTTCACCCATATGTTTGTAAAGACTTTGTGAAGCTGCTCTATTAGGACCGGTTCACCTGCCTTGTATATCTCTACTGTGATGGAGTCAGGACCAGGCTCCTCTCCACTGGAAAGTTGCTGGATGGCTTTGTTTAGTTCCACTATGGTTGGCAGGTCATCAAGTGTATCATTATTTGGAACTTGAGGAAGGCAGTTGATGGTTTTTGTTATGTGGTCTTTTCACGATATGCCCAGGATACGGCTCAGGCATCTCATGTGGAAGGAATTCAACTTTCTTTCCTGTCATGAGTATAAGATCTAGGATTCCGACCCATAGAGTAATGTGCTAACAACACAATCTTTATATACTTGAACTTCTGTAAGCTCTGTCAGTCTATTATTCTCCCAGACTCTTTTACTTAGCCTGGAAAATGTTGTGGCTGCCTTTTCAATGTGTCTGCCGATTTATGTCTTTAATGAAAGATAATCTTATATTGTCGACCCCAAATACGCAATCTCATGGACAACCTTCCATTTGTAATTAGAAATGTTGATTGATGGAGGCGCAACGGCATCTTGTTCCATTACCTATGTTTTATGTAGGCTGATGATGAGCCCAAAGTCTTTGTAGGCGGTTGCAAAGCTATCTATGAGTAGTTGGAGATCTTCAGCTGCGTGTGTTGTCATTGCTGCATCGTTTGCAACAAGTAGTTCTATTATTCATATTGACATTACTTTGGTCTTTGTGTTGAGTCTTGAAGACGTAAACAGTTTGCCATTAGATCTTGTATGGATGTTTATACCTTCAGTGGCAGCCCCAAATGCCTACCTTAAGAGAACGGCGAAGAAGATACCAAAACGGGTAGGAGCAAGCACGCAGCCATTCTTTACTCCACTGCTGATGCTGACTGACTGGGATGTTGAACCATCGAATAAAATGGTCTCCTGTATATTTTCGTGAAATTATTTCACAACACTTAGCAGTGTGGGTGGACATCTTATCTTCTCAAGGATCTTAAAAAGGCCGTCTCTGCTCACGAGGTTAAATGCCTTTGTGAGTTCGATGAAGGCAATATATAATGGCTTAATCTGTTAGCTGCACTTCTCTTGGAGCTGCCTGCATGAGAAAATCATATCGATGGTGGACCTGCTAGGTCTAAATCCACACTGTGATTCAGTGTAGATTCTTTCAGCAAGGATATGTAATCCTTTCATAATTATTCGAGCGAACATCTTGCCGGTAATGCTTAGTAAGGTAATGCCGCGACAGTTGTTGCAGTCACTTCTGTCACCTTTGTTTTTTCTATGAGGTTTTGGGCGGCCTGGTGTGCCTCGCCAGTGAGAAGACCTGATCGTTCGGGTTCACATCGGTTGACGGACGTCAGTCGCTGCGATTTTGCAAATCTTGAGCTACAGCCTGCGATAGGTGACGTGATAATATTCTGTTGTGATAATTTGGCCGTGTCCAGCGTGTGCTGCGTGGTCTAGTGGTCATACACCCGCTTCACACGCCAGTGATTCGGGGTTTGTTTCCGGTTCCGGTCAAGGCTATGCACTTTTGACGAGCTCAAACGAGAGCGAAACTCGAGTATAGTGCTTCCACATTGACGTGGATAATCCTTAGGTTCAAACAAATATGATCAGTGTTGCCAGTAGTGGGCTGTGCTCAGTATTTAAACCTTTGTTTTTTACTTCTCGTTTATTTGGGTGATTCATTCATTGCCTTTTTAAGCTTTACTGCAGTTCACCTCATTCTTGTTTACCATTGTCCGCTCCCTTGAACTGCTACTATATATTTCACGTTTCGTCTTCGTTGTCGGTAAGATTGTTGTCGATTTGTAGTCCATTCTGTGCGCGCGTGTCAGTGTGTTTTCTAAGCGGCGTATTGTCATAGTGTGTTTCATGTAGTTTTGTGTTGGTTTGTATTTGTTTGTCCTGTGCTGACGAAGGCTTTGGCCGCAACGTCCAATTTGTCTCTTGTAGTCGTGTTTTAGTAAAGCTCACAATCTACTTCTCGTTTATTTGGGTGATTCATTCATTGCCTTTTTAAGCTTTACTGCAGTTCACCTCATTCTTGTTTACCATTGTCCGCTCCCTTGAACGGCTACTATATATTTCACGTTTCGTCTTCGTTGTCGTAAGATTGTTGTCGATTTGTAGTCCATTCCTGTGCGCCGCGTGTCAGTGTGTTTTCTAAGCGGCGTATTGTCATAGTTGTGTTTCATGTAGTTTTGTGTTGGTTTGTATTTGTTTGTCCTGTGCTGACGAAGGCTTTGGCCGCAACGTCCAATTTGTCTCTTGTAGTCGTGTTTTAGTAAAGCTCACAATCTACTTCTCGTTTATTTGGGTGATTCATTCATTGCCTTTATAAATCGTAAGACTGTTTGCGCCCCTCATATCCTGTGGTACTAATTTTTCTTTCCAGCAGAGCTGAAATATTGCATACAGTTCGGGGATGATTGTTTCTTTGCCCCATTTTAAAACTTCAGATGAAATATTATCTTTTTCCTGGTGCATTGCCAGATTTGAGAATGAATAGTGCTTCGCAGATTTCTGTGAGGCACGTTTCGTTATCCAGGGCATGCATAGTAGACGAGTCTTCAATGGCTTCCAAAGCTTCTTCTAAGACTGTGTTCTCCACTGAGTATAGCTCTGAATAGTGTTCTACACAGCAATCCATTTGTTTCCTCGATATTGTATGGATATCCATTCTGTTGACCGTAAAGGGACCATCTTATGTTTTTCTTTTTCTTGCCGTCTGTTGTACTCTATTTCTGACCGTTCTCAATGCCTGCAATGTTTTTTTTGTTTTTGTTTCTGAAGGTGATGTTTTATACACTGAGAATGTATGCATCTCCAGGACTGGGAGCATCTCTTTAGAGTGTACTTGAAACTAGTCGGCGGAACTTGCTTGCTTCTTGCCAAATGTTGATAGTACAATGTTGTAGATGGTGTCGAGTATATGACTCTATCTCTCGGTGTTAGTTCGATTTGTGGGGCCAGGCAGAGTCTCCGTCAGAGCTTGGGTGATTTTGTTAACCTTCTCTTTGTTTTAGGTTCCGCTGGTGTCGATGAGTGGTCTTCCTTCTGTTCTGTTTCTGTATATTCTCTTGGGCTTTATCATCACCGAGCACCAGGTCGAGCTGGTGCCAGTACTTTGATCGGTGTTCCCCCATGACACACTGTGTAGTGGTTTGTGTCAAAGACGGTGTTGTCATGCACAGATTATAATGGCTGCAGAATTCCAAAAGACGATGTCCATAGTCATTAATCTTCCCAATGTCAAACTGTCCTAGATATGAAGGCCAAGATTTGTGGTTGGAGCCAACCCCGGCGTTGAAATCCCCCAGAATTAAACAAGAAAAAAAAATGTTGTTTCTCTGGTGTTTCACTGACCGTTGTGCTAAGGTCGTCATAAAACTTATCTATAGATTATGATGCTGCAGTTAGATTTGGGGTGTAAACGCTTATAATACTATATGGGCCAGCTTCTGTCTGGAGTTGGAGTTTCAGTATTCTTTCAGTGCCATCTCTTAGTGGCATGATGGCCTTAAACAGCTTGTTTCTGATAGCGAAGCCAACCCCATGCTCCGTGGTCTCTCCGCACGGCTTGCCATGCCAGTAGAAAGTGAAGTCCCTGTCCTTGATGCTTCCAGATTCTGAGAGTCTGGTCTCTTGCAGGGCGAAAATGTCTATCCCCAGTCTAAGGTGTTCTTTGTTTATCACTGCAGTATTGCGGGGCATCCACAATTTCCTTTAGATCGTCTGAGATGAAAGGGGCTATGGTTCTTACGTTCCATGTTTCCAGACTTAGGGTCGGTTGTTTTGTTTTATTTATTTCTTGTTGCTAGGTGTATAAATTGTGTTCCATGTGTCAGGATGTTGTTCCTAAGCTCCACACACCCTCAGGAGCAGATGAACCGTGGGGAGACAAGACCTTATTGTGTGGGCTGCCCAGTTTAGGCGGGCGGTAGCTTTAAAGTGAGATGCGATGATTTCTCACCGTCGCAAGAACCCCTGGCGCCTTTCTCTACGCCAATCGAGCATTAAGACTTATAACCGGTAACTGCTGCTTTCCGTGTTGTGCTGTTACGCGGTGCTGAAATAACCTCTTCAGTGTACATGACTGGGAAATCGAATTCGGAAAACCAGCTGTTGCCCAGTAGCATGTCCATCTCCACGTCGCCGATGTTGACAAAAGGAAAGGCAGCCACCAGTGCAACTTGGCATCGGTGCCGTCGCAGGAGTTGCCAAAACTCTACCATTTTCAACATGGAACTGCCTTAGAGACTCCATCTAATTTTTTTCCTCAGGGTTTACCCCCGAAGACTTTCCCCAAAAGGGCATACCCGCAAGGCAGTGGGTTTGAGATTACAGTTTCCTCTCTTAGAGGAGATACCTCAGAGGTCACAGATTGTGAGAATTTTAGGATATTTTTTATGGCCAGGTGGGTGCGGGGGAATGAACAGGCTGATAGGCTAGCAGGGAATGCACCTCTTGGTGGTATCTTGCCTATGAACAAGGTGGTGGTGGTCGTGCGCTTGTGGGACCAGGTGGAGAAGGCGGTGGAACAGATTGAGAACCCATATGTTGAAAGAATGAGATTGCGGGGGATCGGCAGGGGTTCTGGAAGAATCTCAAAACTGAGAGGGAAGACCAGGAAACATTTAATCAGATAGCGGTGGGAACGATTAGTAGTATGACTCTTTGCTGGCTGTTGAACGAGAGGACTGAGCCGTATGGGAATGTCCTGAGTGCAGTGATGTCGGTTTTGGGACTAAACTCAACTCAACAGAGGAGATACCAACTAAGGATGACAAGCCTCCCCTGCTCGTGAACCAATAAGGATGGCTTTTCTGCCAGCCTACCGTCATGGCAGTGCCCCATACAGCTCAGATGACCGTAACCATTGTTCTGTTGAGAGATCATGTGTCCCCCTTTTAAATTAAATTAAAACCCAATAATCAACAACTCTGTCGGCTGCTCCCAAGTCCAACCACCACCTGCTCCCGTGTCTTCACGTTATCCTGTATGGGGATGGTTAATCGAGTACTCCCCCTTCCCCCAAGGGTGCCCCGTAGGCGGGAGGAAGGAGGGCCTTACTTCTCACTTGATAAGGGATACCCCTACCCTCTAACCTAGGATACACATAAGAAAAATTTATAATTGCATGACATATTTTTTTTTGTATGTAGTTGTGTCGGTTTGTGTTTGTTTATTATGTGCTGACGAATTCTTTATCCGCAACGTCAATTTTGTTTCTTATAATCATGTTCTAGTAAAGCTCACAAAAACAATCGTTTTTTTTTGATTCGTAATTGCTCCTAGGTATTTAAAGTATCGAAAATGGTTTAGCAGTGTCCCTAATTTTCCCTATATTGTCTCACATTGATGAATGCATTTTTATCGCTTGTCCTATTCTCTTTTTTATTCAATGATGATTATCAGTCTGACTTTTTTAACCTGTTTGGTAATGCAACAATAATTGTTTTTTTTTTTTTTTGAAAGCAAAAACAAAATTTTCCCTTATTGCAGAGTGCTCATGGCTGGACAGTGCTATGATTGGGGGGGTCTGCTAACTACAGCTGTTCACAATAACGTGCACACCAAACAACGGGAAGGCCAGCTGTTTTTTGGGGTGTCTCCAACATTTTGCGGTAGGTTATATATTTTTTTTTTTTTCCCGACCCCCTCGCACAACTGAGAGATTGTCGTTATTGTCCCCTGTCTGCGGGCTCGTCTTTCTGGTCAATCTTCTCTATGTAGCGTGAAAAAAGGGCCTTAGCTTTATCCGCATCAGACATTTTCCATGTGAGGTCTGTGCCTTGAAAGTCTGGTATACCCAAAGTTGTGCCCCGTTCATGCTCTTATGGAGACGCCAAAATATCTTTAAAAAATCGTCAGAGCATACTTTAAAGCAGAACTCGTCCCTTTTTCCCGGGGTTTTTCCTGTTTGGCGCAGGTTTTTTAATTTAAAATCACCCCCTATGGACCTCACAGGTTTTGCCAGCCACCCGTGGCATGTTAGCCTTTTTGGGTTTTTGCCAGTCTTTGAAAGCCTGCCCCTTTTTCCCGCCAGGGCCCTTTTTGGTTCCATTCCCCCAAGGGTGGCTGCAAAACCCTCTTTCTTGTCTCCCGCGGGGGGAAGTTCTTTTCGTCTTTGATCTTGCTTTTGGCGTCTTTACCGTGTTGTCATACAGGAAAATATTTGTCTTGTTTTTTTGACTAAAGGCCCTGTCTTTCCGACCCGGAAAAACAAAAAGGGGAGTGGTCAAAATCGGGTAAAACCCCGTGTGCCCCCCGGCACCTTTGGGGCGATGATGGGGGGGGGGGGACACCAGGGCCAAATCAATGACGCTGTCAGAGTCAAACCCAGTCGATTTGCCTTCTAGTGACCTTCCCAAACACAGGGCAGACTAGGGTACAGATGCCAGGGGGCCTCCAGATCGCTACCTGTCTATTGGGCCCCCGTCGTCAATGATGGGAAGGTCACTATAAAATATTTTTTTGGGGTGTGTGGGGTGTGTGGTGCGTGTGGGGTGTCCCTTTTTTGAGCGCAAATTTGTGCAATGGTTTTGTTTCTCTCTTCCCTTTATCCTCCTATTCCTTTTTCTTTTCTTTCACTTTTTTGGTCTTTTCTTTCCTATTTTTCCTTTTCCTTTCTTTCTTCTCCCCTTCTACTGCTGCTGCCTTTCTGCTGCTGCTGCTGCTCTGCTTTCTGCTGCTTCTGCTCTTTTCTTTTTCTTCTTCTTTTTCTTCTTTTTTTTCTTTTTTCTCTTCTTCTTCTTCTTTTTCTTCTTTTTTTTCTTTTTTATTTTTAATTTATTATTATTTTTATTATAAAACAAGTGAACAGCACATAAATTACTTTTAAATTTTAAAAGTTATAAACGTTTTCTAAGAATATCTTTTATGCAAATATAAAAAAATGAATCCATTTGGGGCAAGAACGGGAACTGAGGGAAAAGGAGGGTAGTAAAGACGATAAAACAAAAACCCAAAATTTAATATTTTGGTCATCGAAAAAAACCGAAAGTTTGGAGAGAAAAACAGGGAGGGACAATTTCCCGGGGGAAAAGAATAAGAGGAAAGCCAAAAAGAAGATGGGTGCAGGATGTAGTAGATGACTCCAGATGGGTGTTAGGATGCGGGTCATCTTTCCCATGACCAAACAGTTTTTTGGGCGGTTGTTATTTTAGCTAAATTTTTGGGAAAGGAAAATGCTACTGAATGACGGGTTGAATGAATATTGACAATTATTTTTTATTTTAATACATATTAAATTTTATTGCCCAAGAAGATGTTGTCTTTTTGCATTGGTGTCTTGAAAATTTTTGACGTAAAAGTGTAAAACAAAAACCATAACAAAGCACAGACCTTCGCCTACAGGGTTTGAAAAGAATCGAAATTTTCATTTGGGGAGATGGCACAGTTTTTCCCCCCCACCTGAAGAATTTCCCCAAAAATGTTTAATTACATTGTTTTATAACTTATAGTCCATTTGTTGTATCGTTTTCAAAGATTTATAAACTCTTTGTCTTAGTTATGTACCGCAATATGAGTTATAATACATATGATACATCTTTAATGCATTTTCAAAGTTTACATAACAATAATGCATAATGCATAACAGTGTAACTCATCCTTTCTATCTTAAGAATTTATCTAAAGATGTTGAACAATATCATCGCATCTTTAGTGTTTTCCCTCCGCCATCATATCGCACGAGTCGCTGACAGCACGTCTCAGCGCTATCAAGCCAAGACGCCTTACACATTTTAAGCAAGCCCTGAATACGGGGGGAAAATGGCACGTCGTAATAGCACAAAGAACATCGCTTCCAAGATGCATAGTGAGAAAAACCCGAACCAAGACCTATCCAAAGACGAACCTGCCTTTGGAGGGTCTGCAGGCAAGCTGTAGTACGTAATCTGAACACTACAGTCAATGAAACTAACCAATAGAAGGAGGCGACGACTACCCACATACGAACACGAAACACTTTGTGAGCGGAAGGGACCAAGAACCCAAATCAAAACACTTATTCAAACACAGTCAGATGGCTTATCAGGACGGCGAAAAATGGAGCTTACGCTCAACAATACAGAAGCGCTTCAGGAAAAAATCTTCACGTCAACATTTTGAAGGCAGAGCGGATCTTAACGCCTCAGAATAATGAGATGCTCCACAACCAGGGACTGGGCGAAACCCGGCCGGGTCAGGCAGACAGACAGACAGACAGACAGACATACAGACAGCAGGCAGGCAGGCCGGCAGGCAGCAGGCCGCAGCAGACAGACAGAACAGAGCAGAAAAGACACGACCATAACGGATGATGATAGATTAGAGAGATAGATAATAGTAGAATAGATAGATAGGATAGATAGATAGATAAAAACGCAGACAGGAGGGAGGGGAGGGAAGGGATAGTTCGGAGGATAGACAGAAGGGATGGGTCCTATTAGACAGACTAGACAGACAGACAGGATACACAGAGATAGATAGATAGACAAACAGACATGTTTAGACACAGCCAGACAGGACAGACAGACAGACAGAACAGACAGACTAGACAGACAGACAGACAAACCGACAGACAAATGTCCACAGACAGATGTCGGTTAACGATTTGAGAATTGTGATCTGACTACTTCATATGAAATAATGAGTTCTGGTGATCCTTCAAACACACAGATATACACTACACTGCGAAGCCTATATATATATATATATATATATATATTTCATTCATTCATTCAATAGCATGTCCTTTGCAGAACCTCGCTCTCATAACAACCTTCCGGAAAACCTCTAGATCATAAGCAAGATGTCTCGCGTCCGATTACCCATCTGGAGATCATCCTCCAGATCCTGCACTCATCTTCTCTTTGACCTTCCTCTTCCTCTCTTCCCATGCCCCTGCATTATTGTTCTCTCCAAACTTTCGTGGCGTTTTAAGTGACCAAAATATTTCAATTTATTCGTTTTATCGTCTTTAATAGCCAACCTTCTTCAATATTATGCTCTTGAAGTATAGATGCATTTGTTCTTTTCTTTATCCAAGATATTCTTAGAACTCGTCTGTAATGTTTATATTCAAAGGCATTTATGCGCTGTTCAGTTAGTTTAGTAAGTGTCCAGGTCTCACCGGCGTATGTTGCAATGGGAAAGATGCATGCTCTTAAAATCTAATTTCTTGTAGTTCTGTCTCCCCCATTCCATAATTTATTCAGTTGTTTTAGTCTTTGAAGAGCAATTGATAGTCGCCGTTTAATTTCTTTCATTGTGTCACCGTTGTTGGTAATCAATGACCCTATGATATATATATATATATATTGTCATTGTTCTCGAAGGCATTCGTCAGCATAGCTGAAAACATGAGGCTGAACAGTGTTGGTGCTAGGACACATCCTTGCTTCACTCCATTGGTGACAAGTAAGGGCTCAGACAGTTCACCATTTTCCTGTACTCTTGCCTGCATACCATCATGAAATAGCCGCACTAATTGGACACACTTTTGTGGACAGCCATATTTCGCCATGATCTTCCACACTCCTTCTCAGCTGACTGTATCAAAGGCCTTGGTAAGGTCAATGAAAGTGGAGAACATTTCAGAGTTTTGTTCCTAACATTCCTCTTGCAGCTGCCTTGCAGCGAAAATCATGTCAACAGTTCATTGTTCTTTTCTGAAGCCACATTGACTCTCAGGAAGAAGACCTTGATCGAGATGGGCCGTGAGGCGATTGAGAAGAATTCTGGCGAGTATCTTCCCTGCGATTGAAAGCAAGGAGATGCCTCGGTGGTTGTCACATGATTGACGGTTTTCTTTACGTTTGTAAAAGTGGACTATTGACGAGTCCTTGAAATCTTGTGGCATGGTCTCGTTCACCCATATGTTTGTAAAGACTTTGTGAAGCTGCTCTATTAGGACCGGTTCACCTGCCTTGTATATCTCTACTGTGATGGAGTCAGGACCAGGCTCCTCTCCACTGGAAAGTTGCTGGATGGCTTTGTTTAGTTCCACTATGGTTGGCAGGTCATCAAGTGTATCATTATTTGGAACTTGAGGAAGGCAGTTGATGGTTTTTGTTATGTGGTCTTTTCACGATATGCCCAGGATACGGCTCAGGCATCTCATATGGAAGGAATTCAACTTTCTTTCCTGTCATGAGTATAAGATCTAGGATTCCGACCCATAGAGTAATGTGCTAACAACACAATCTTTATATACTTGAACTTCTGTAAGCTCTGTCAGTCTATTATTCTCCCAGACTCTTTTACTTAGCCTGGAAAATGTTGTGGCTGCCTTTTCAATGTGTCTGCCGATTTATGTCTTTAATGAAAGATTATCTTATATTGTCGACCCCAAATACGCAAACTCATGGACAACCTTCCATTTGTAATTAGAAATGTTGATTGATGGAGGCGCAACGGCATCTTGTTCCATTACCTATGTTTTATGTAGCTGATGATGAGCCCAAAGTCTTTGTAGGCGGTTGCAAAGCTATCTATGAGTAGTTGGAGATCTTCAGCTGCGTGTGTTGTCAGTGCTGCATCCTTTGCAACAAGTAGTTCTATTATTCATATTGACATTACTTTGGTCTTTGTGTTGAGTCTTGAAGGCGTAAATAGTTTGCCATTAGATCTTGTATGGATGTATATACCTTCAGTGGCAGCCCCAAATGCCTACCTTAAGAGAACGGCGAAGAAGATACCAAAACGGGTAGAAGCAAGCACGCAGCCATTCTTTACTCCACTGCTGATGCTGACTGACTGGGATGGTGAACCATCGAATAAAATGGTCCCTGTATATTTTCGTGAAATTATTTCACAAGACTTAGCAGTGTGGGTGGACATCTTATCTTCACAAGGATCTTAAAAAGGCCGTCTCTGCTCACGAGGTTAAATGCCTTTGTGAGTTCGATGAAGGCAATATATAATGGCTTAATCTGTTCGCTGCACTTCTCTTGGAGCTGCCTGCATGAGAAAATCATATCGATGGTGGACCTGCTAGGTCTAAATCCACTTTGTGATTCAGTGTAGATTCTTTTAGCAAGTATATCTCATATTATTCGAGCGATCTGCATTGCTATTGATGCCCGACAGTTCATCACTTCTGTCACGTCTAATGGTTTCGGTGGTTGCTTAGTGAGAGTGATGTTCGCCATCTGACCGTCGATTTAAATTTGGCTTGCGGGTGGTGATATTCTTGTTGTGATAATTTGGCTGTTCCCAGCGTGCTTGGTCTAGTTCATACATTCAGGTGATCGGGGTTTTGTTTCGGCCTGGTATGCCTTGACAGCTCAGAGAGACGAAACTGAGTATAGTGCCTTCCACATTGACGTGGGAAAACCTTAGGTTCAAACAATGACGGTTTACTCCACTGCTGGCTGTGCAGTCAACCATCGCTGCCCGATTTGTGATATTATTTTTTTTAGCTTTGGGTGCAGTTCCCTCAGTTCTTAAAATGCCGTCTGACTGCTACGAGGTATTTGCCTTTGTGAGTTCGTGAAGGTAAGATTGTTGGCTTTCTGTTCGCTGCATTCTCTTGGGCGCGCTGCATGTCTCCGCGGCGGTCTAGTGTGTCACAGTTTTGTGATTCAGTGTAGATTTGTTTAGCCTGGAACGAATCCTTTCATCAACGCCAAAATCTGCCGGTAATGTGTTTTAGTAAGCTCCGGTTCCGGTCACTTCATATTCTATGCCTTTTTAGCGACTGCGTTCAAAATGAGATTCGTCCACATCGTTGAACTCGTCAGTAACTTATAGTGCTTCGTTGCGTAAGATTGTTGTCGATTTGTAGTCCCTTGTGGCGCGTGTCCAGTGTGTTCTAACGGACGATTATCATAGTGTGTTTCAGTAGTTGTTTTGTTCGTCAAGGTTTGCCTGGCTGAACGAGGTTTGGAGCAACGTCCAATTTGTCTCTTGTATGTCGTTTTTTTAGTAAACCACAATCTGATCAGCGTTGCCAGTTTGGGTGTTTTCCTTGCTTTTTTATAAATCGTAAGACTGTTTGCGCCCCTCATATCCTGTGGTACTAATTTTTCTTTCCAGCAGAGCTGAAATATTGCATACAGTTCGGGGATGATTGTTTCTTGCCCCATTTTAAAACTTCAGATGACATATTATCTTTTTCCTGGTGCATTGCCAGATTTGAGAATGAATAGTGCTTCGCAGATTTCTGTGAGGCATGTTTCGTTATCCAGGGCATGCATAGTAGACGGGTCTTCAATGGCTTCCAGAGCTTCTTCTAAGACTGTGTTCTCCACTGAGTATAGCTCTGAATAGTGTTCTACACAGCAATCCATTTGTTTCCTCGATATTGTATGGATATCCATTCTGTTGACCGTAAAGGGACCATCTTATGTTTTGCTTTTTCTTGCCGTCTGTTGTACTTTATTTCTGACCGTTCTCAATGCCTGCAATGTTTTTTTTTTGTTTTTTTTTTCTGAAGGTGATGTTTTATACACTGTGAATGTATGCATCTCCAGGACTGGGAGCATCTCTTTAGAGTGTGCTTGAAACTAGTCGGCTGAACTTGCTTGCTTCTTGCCAAATGTTGATAGTACAATGTTGTAGATGGTGTCGAGTATATGACTATATCTCTCGGTGTTAGTTCGATTTGTGGGGCCAGGCAGAGTCTCCGTCAGAGCTTGGGTAATTTTGTTAACCTTCTCTTTGTTTTGGGTGCCGCTGGTGTCGATGAGTGGTCTTCCTTCTGTTCTGTTTCTGTATATTCTCTTGGGCTTTATCATCACCGAGCACCAGGTCGAGCTGGTGCCAGTACTTTGATCGGTGTTCCCCCATGACACACTGTGTAGTGGTTTTGTGTCAAAGACGGTGTTTGTCATGCACAGATTATAATGGCTGCAGAATTCCAAAAGACGATGTCCATAGTCATTAATCTTCCTAATGTCAAACTGTCCTAGATATGAAGGCCAAGATTTGTGGTTGGAGCCAACCCCGGCGTTGAAATCCCCCAGGATTAAACAAGAAAAAAAAAATGTTGTTTCTCTGGTGTTTCACTGACCGTTTTGCTAAGGTCGTCATAAAACTTATCTATAGATTATGATGCTGCAGTTAGTTTTGGGGTGTAAACGCTTATAATACTATATGGGCCAGCTTCTGTCTGGAGTTGGAGTTTCAGTATTCTTTCAGTGCCATCTCTTAGTGGCATGATGGCCTTAAACAGCTTGTTTCTGATAGCGAAGCCAACCCCATGCTCCGTGGTCTCTCCGCACGGCTTGCCATGCCAGTAGAAAGTGAAGTCCCTGTCCTTGATGCTTCCAGATTCTGGGAGTCTGGTCTCTTGCAGGGCGAAAATGTCTATCCCCAGTCTAAGGTGTTCTTTGTTTATCACTGCAGTATTGCGGGCATCCACAATTTCCTTTAGATCGTCTGAGATGAAAGGGGCTATGGTTCTTACGTTCCATGTTTCCAGACTTAGGGTCGGTTGTTTTGTTTTATTTATTTCTTGTTGCTAGGTGTATAAATTGTGTTCCATGTGTCAGGATGTTGTTCCTAAGCTCCACACACCCTCAGGAGCAGATGAACCGTGGCGAGACAAGACCTTATTGACTGTGGGCTGCCCAGTTTAGGCGGGCGGTAGCTTTAAAGTGAGATGCGATGATTTCTCAACCGTCGCAAGCAACCCCTGGCGCCTTTCTCTACGCCAATCGAGCATTAAGACTTATAACCGGTAACTGCTGCTTTCCGTGTTGTGTCGCCGCTGTTACGCGGTGCTGAAATAACCTCTTCAGTGTACATGACTGGGAAATCGAATTCGGAAAACCAGCTGTTGCCCAGTAGCATGGTCCCCCTCTCCACGTCGCCGATGTTGACAAAGGGAAAGGCAGCCACCAGTGCAACTTGGCATCGGTGCCGTCGCAGGAGTTGCCAAAACTCTACCATTTTCAACATGAAACTGCCTTAGAGACTCCATCTAATTTTTTTTTCCTCAGGGTTTACTCCCGAAGACGTTCCCATAAGGGCATACCCGCAAGGCAGTGGATGTTTGAGATTTACAGTTTCCTCTCTTAGAGGAGATACCTCAGAGGTCACAGATTGTGAGAATTGTATGGATATTTTTCCATGGCCAGGTGGGTGTACGGGGGAATGAACAGGCTGATAAGCTAGCAGGGAATGCACCTCTTGGTGGTATCTTGCTTATGAACAAGGTGGTGGTGGTCGTGCGCTTGTGGGACCAGGTGGAGAAGGCGGTGGAACAGATTGAGAATCCATATGTTGAAAGAATGAGAATCCGGGGGATCGGCAGGGGTTCTGGAAGAATCTCAAAACTGAGAGGGAAGACCAGGAGAACATTTAATCAGATAGCGGTGGGAACGATTAGTAGTATGACTCTTCGCTGGCTGTTGAACGAGGGGACTGAGCACGTTGGGAATGTCCTGAGTGCAGTGATGTAGGTTCTTGACTCAACTCAACAGAGGGGATACCAACTAAGGATGACAAGCCTCCCCTGCTCGTGAACCAATAAGGATGGCATTCTGCCAGCCTTCCTTCATGGCAGTGACCATACAGCTCAGATGACCGTAACCATTGTCTCTGTTGAGAGATCATGTGTCCACCGTTACTGACTTGAAACCATAACCAACAACTCTGTCGGCTGCTCCCAAGTCCAATCCACCACCTGCTCCCGTGTCTTAACGTTATCCTGTATGGGGATGGTTAATCGAGTACTCCACCTTGCCCAAGGGTGCCCCGTAGGCTAGAGGAGGGAAGGAGGCGCCTTACTTCTCACTTGATAAGGGATACCCCTACCCAAAAAACCCAATACAAAAAAAAAAAAAAAACATAACTTTTTATGTAGTCTTCTAATTATGGCTGACACATAAGTAAATTTTATAAGTGCATAAAGCACAAAAATATCATTTTTTTGCTTGTAGTTTGTGTCGACATGTTTGTCCCTAATTATCTTATTATGTGCTAGACACGATTTATCCTTATCCGCATCTCGTCAATTTTGTTTCTATAATCTGTTCTAGTAAAGCTCACACAACTACATCGTTTGGTTGTGATTCAGCTTGAATTGCTATCCTAAGGTATTTTAAATGTATCGACCGATGGTTTAGCAGTTTGTCCTTCTTATATGCATTATATTTTATCTCACATTTGATAGAATGCAGTTATCGCTTGTCCTATTCTCTTTTTATCTCAATGATGATTACTCAGTCTGACTGTTAATGCTGTTTGGTATATGCAACAATAATTGTTTTTTGTTTTTATGAAAGCAAAGACAATGTTCCATTATTGCAGGGTGCTCATGGCATGGACAGTGCTATGATGTGGGGGACTCTGCTAACTACAGTTGTTCACAATACACGTGCATACCAAAACAACGAGAAGGCCAGCTGTTCTTTGAGATGTCTCCAACACGTCGCGGTAGGTTATATATTATTTTTTTTCCCGAACCCTCGCACAACTGAGAGAGTGTCGTTATGGTCCCCTGTCTGGCGGGCTCGTCTTTCTGGTCAATCTTCTCTATGTAGCGTGCAAGAAGGGCCATAGCTTTATCCGCATCAGACATTTTCCATGTGAGGTCTGTGCCATGACAGTTTGGAATACCACTATGTTGTGCAGCACCGTTCATGCTCTTATGGAGACGCCAAAATATCTTAAGAAATCGCTCAGAGCACACTTTCATGCAGAAATCGTCCCATTTCTCGGCTTTGGCCTGTTTGACGCAGGATTTGAATAAAGTCATCGTCCTATGGACCTCACAGGTTCGCCAGCTCACCCTGTGGCATGTTAGCCTTTTGGCTTTTTGCCAGTCTTTGACAGCCTGCCTCTTTCCCAGCCATGCCTTCTTTACCTCTCCATTCCACCATGGTGGCTGCAACCATCTTTCTTGTCTCCTGCGGGAGGAAGTTTCTTTTCGTCTTCTGATCTTGCTTATGGCGTCTTGACCTGTGTTGTCATACAGGAAGATATTTGTCTTGTTTCTTTGACTCATGGCCCTGTCTTTCTCGACCAGGATAACACAAGGGTAGTGGTCACTATCGTGGTATCCCAGTGTGCCCCACCGGCACCTTGGTGCGATGATGGGCGACACCAGGGCCAAGTCAATGACGCTGTCAGAGTCACCTGGTCGAGTAGCCGTTCTAGTTACCTTCCCATCATTCAGACAGACTAGGGCTACAGATGCCAGGGCGTCCTCCAGATCTTCTACCTGTCTATTGGTGCCCTCGTCTGTCTTAATGATGGGAAGGTCACTATAATATATATGTGTGTCTGTGTGTGTGTGTGTGTGTGTGTGTGTGTGAGTGTGTGTGTGCGTGTGTGTGTGTCATTGCTTTTGAGCGCAGGATTGTATAATGTTGTCAATGGTATGCCTTTCGCGTCTCTCATCCTCCTCCTATGTCTCTTCTTCTTCTTCTTCTTCTTCTTCTTCTTCTTCTTCTTCTTCTTCTTCTTCTTCTTCTTATTATTATTATTATTATTATTATTATTATTATTATTTTTATTATTATTATTATTATTATAAAACAAGCTGAACAGCACATAAATTACTTCTAATATTAATGTTATAAACGGTATCTAAGAATATCTTTGATGCAAATATAACACATGAATCCATTTGACAAGAATGGGATACTAAGTATTGTCAGCTAGTAAAGACGATAAAACAAAGCAAATTTGAATATTTTTGTCACTCGAAACGTCACGAATGTTTGGAGAGAAAAATCATGTAGGGACATATTTCCGGGGAAGAGAATAAGAGGAAAGCCAAAAAGAAGATGGGTGCAGAATGTAGCAGATGATCTCCAGATGGGTGTATAGGATGCGGGTCATCTTGCCTATGACCAAGCAGTTTTCCGGACGGTTGTTATTTGAGCTAATTTCTGCAAAGGACATGCTACTGAATGACTGATTGAATGAATATTGACAATTATTTTTCATTATATTATACATATAATTATATCGCCTAAGAAGATGTTGTCTTTTATGCATTGTGTGTCTTGAAAATTATGACGTACACATGTGTAAAAGCAAACACCATATACAAAGCACAGACCTTCGCCTACAGGCTCTTGAAATGAGCTCGAATTCTCATTGGTGAGATGGCACAGTTTTCCCCTTCACCTGAAGAATCCCAAGAATGTTAACTACTTTCTTTAAGTCCAATTTACCCTTTTGCCATTGAAAGATGATGTCTGTATATATTCTTCACTATTCTTGTTATCCGTCCTCGGTGTTCTCATCATTACTCTGTTAAACGACATTTCCGCAGCGTTCACAGAAGTCCTCAGTTGTCTTATAAATCCAAGATACCTTCCGTGCATTATGACTTGTTCAATGCAGCTCTAAAGAACGCTTTTCCTCACCTCGATTGACAAAGATAAGTTCTAGATAATGTCCCTCATCTTGTGAACTTTCGCTATTGCTTGGGCTATTCTACGTTTAACTTCCGTAATATTTCTTTCATCTGCTGAGATTAACATGCACAAATACATAAATGCACGACATGTCTATGCACCATACAGTTATGTTGTTGGTACTTGACGGTGATAATGCTGACTAACTAACAAACTGAACTGATACCGCTGTATGTCTGACATCTAGATTGCCAGCTTGAGGATAAATGCCATCCCGTGGGCCATGCCTATTATATAGATGGCTGCCTACGTCATGTCTGTACCAACAAATCAGACGGCAATGTGGACTACGTGTTTCAGAAAGAAAGTATGTTAGTGTGTATGTGTATACTACAACATACAACACGTTGTCATCATCATCAACAACATCGACATCATCAACATCATCATCATCATCATCATCATTATCATCATCATCATCATCATCATCATCATCATCATCATCATCAACATCATCATCATCGTCAACATCAACTTGTATCACGAATATGTGTCTTCAAAATTATGAAACCCAAAATGATATATCTCTTTATGTTTTGCTTATACAACAACCATCATGAATTAGTGTTTACAATCTTCTCTCGTTACTCACCACTGTATCATTCGCCATGTTCCTGTTATTACATTATATTTCGTTTTTTCTCATCTAGTAATGAAACCAGCAAGGTGACCTCCTCAGTTCTTAAATGTGTGCTAGATCTTCCAAGAGTCTTATCATCTTTTAAATTAATTAGAATTATAATCGTGGTCGCCTAATTTATTTTCAAAACTCTTCTTTAATATCAGATTTAATATGCTCCTATAAGTTATTTCCTTATTCAATAATTGCCCATGATTCATAGCCATATATTAGAACTGGTTCTATAAAATACGAAATAATTAATTTTGTTTTAAAGTTACAGTTACAGTAACACTTCGATTAGCCGTCACGGTCAGGACCAGTGTTGTAACGGATAACCGTCTAGATCAGAGGTGGCCAACCTTTTCAGTTGGCGGGCCAAAGTTTAGAAATAATATTTTCTGCCGGGCCACGCACCTATTTTTTTTTTTATTAATTAAAGTAAACAAGCAAGCGTGCTACAGCCTCGACCACATCATCGCTTCCCACTCCGCGGGATGCAACATGACGTCCGGCGGGCCGCATGCTGCCCGCAGGCCTCGTGTTGGCCACCCCTGGTCTAGATGGATGCAAGAAATATCTTAATAGAGAAAATTGATTTCACTGCGGGCTTGACACGAAAATTAACATAAATTCCTTTAGAAGTAAAAAATGCACATATGTTGCATATACTTTTACAGTCCATACGTAGTCCATACACACAACTTATACTAGTGTTTGGCTGAATTTTGCGTGTGGGTTAAATTTCCCTATCAACAGTGTCCCTCGCCATTAGACGAACTGACCCCGACTTTAGAGGTGTGTGTAATTAATGTCCTCAAGTCATTACGAGAGGTCAATATTTTAGTCTAACTGTCCAGGATATAGATTGAACCCCTAACCTCGGCATCAGCACAACGGATGCTTAAGAACATGCGTTCTTACCCATTCGGTCATGCTGACCTGCTTATAAGGATTTGATATATCAGATATTTTTTATTTCATAAAATTATGTTTCTGCATGCCCTTTTTTTCTATTATTTCTGTGAGGCAGTCCACGTCTGATTTTATCCACGTACTTCACATCTCGTAGCTGGACCCATCCATCCATCCATCCATCCATCCATCTATTCAGTCAAAAGGCCAGCCCGCCGCCCGCCAGCTAGCCATGCATACAATGCATGCATGAACCCACAGATATACACACTCAGGCAGGCAGGCAGGCAAGCAGACAGGCAGGCAGGCAGGCAGGCAGGCATCCGGACATCTAGGAGGCAGAAATATATCGAGGTATCCGGGCGTCTATCAAGCAGACAAACAGACATACATCGAGGTATCCGGGCATCTATGAGGCAGACAAGCAGATATACATCGAGGTATCCGGGCATCTATGAGGCAGACAGGCAGATATACATCGAGGTATCCGGGCATCTATGAGGCAGACAGGCAGATATACATCGAGGTATCCGGGCATCTATGAGGCAGACAGGCAGATATACATCGAGGTATCCGGGCATCTATGAGGCAGACAAGCAGATATACATCGAGGTATCCGGGCATCTATGAGGCAGACAGGGAGATATACATCGAGGTATCCGGGCATCTATGAGGCAGACAAGCAGATATACATCGAGGTATCCGGGCATCTATGAGGCAGACAGGCAGATATACATCGAGGTATCCGGGCATCTATGAGGCAGACAGGGAGATATACATCGAGGTATCCGGGCATCTATGAGGCAGACAGGCAGATATACATCGAGGTATCCGGGCATCTATGAGGCAGACAGGCAGATATACATCGAGGTATCCGGGCATCTATGAGGCAGACAGGCAGACATACATCGAGGTATCCGAGCATCTACGAGGCAGACAGCAGACAGATACACAAAGAAGCTTTGAGGCACCCGGGTATCTATCAGGCAGACAGCAGACAGATACACAATGAGGCTTTGAGGCACCCGGGTATCTATCAGGCAGACAGCAGACAGATACACAAAGAGGCTTTGAGGCACCCGGGTATCTATCAGGCAGACAAGCATCGATGCATCCGGACATCCATCAGGTAGACATTCAGACATACATCGAAATATCCGCACATCTATCAGGCAGACAGACGTACAGACAGACGTACAGACAGACAAGCATCGAGGCATCTGGACATCTAACAGGCAGTCATGCAGACACACAGACATCGAGGAATCCCGGCAAATAGCAGGCAGCAAGACAAACGGGCGGACCGTCAGACAGACTTATTGACAATACTTTGGCTTTTCACATCGTTAAAAACTTCAACTTCATCGTCCACAATGTCTTCAATTCTACCACTTAAATAAATTGTTAGTAGCTTGTGCTGTTTGATAGCTGACCAGATAAAGTGTACGCGTATTTGTGGCAAGTGCTGTTATTCTTGAACCAGTCTATCAGCTTCCTATATGTGTAGCTTGAACGAGGGCTAGGGCTGCTATAATGAAATAAATAAATTACCGACAGCCCTTGAAAGCGAAATCGTTGTAAATTATAAACCAGATACTTTGCGACTTGTCATTGACAGCTCTAAAAGAAATTTGAAAGTTCTTCTCTTACACAATTGTAATACATATGGTTCAATAAAAATGATTTATTTTACTACAATGAAGGAGGAGTGTGCTACAATAAGCACATCGCTTGAAAACATTACAGTTTTTAAAACAATTGGATCGTCTGTGTGGGTTTTAAAATTGAGACCTTGTTGCTTGGTCAGCAAAGAGGATTCACCGAATAGTCATACTTTATACGAGGGCGAGTCAATATGTAAGTCATACAGTTCTTTGTGATGGCAGGTAAATGAAGTTGGTGTATTCTACATGTGTCATTAGGTGACAGCAACATCGAACTTTATATTCCCTTTTAGGTGTCTCATGCGCATGCGCGGCTCATAAACAATATGGCGACTGTAGTCACAAAGTGTACAACCAAAGAGCAACGTGCTGTGGTGTAAAGGAAATTCATAATGAAATGCTTCCTGTTTTTGCTGTTTATGCTGACAAATGCTTGTCCCGTAAAGAGGTGCATAAACAGCATAAACAGGAAGCATTTTCTTATGAATTTCCTTTACACCACAGCACGTTGCTCTTTGATTGCTGTTTATGCTGACAAATGCTTGTCCCGTAAAGAGGTGCATTTTACAGCTACGACTAAGCCGAAGTTGAATGTGAAGTGAAAATGTGGTTTAGAAAGCAGAACACGCAGGTCTATGCAGCCGGTTTGGAAGGGCTGATAAAACGATTGGATAACTGCAAAGATGCTGGTTGAATTTATCTTGAGAAATAAAGGGGCAATGTATGTATAAAGATAAACTTAGTTCAAGGTGTTATCATGTTTAGTTATTTTTCTACAGTCATTTGTAACTTAGTTATTGACTACCCCGTTTGTGTGTGTGGTATAGCAGGGCGAAAGATAGGCATTGGACATTGAAACATCGAGGGATTAATTTAAAGTTGGATAAAACACAATATTGTCAGCAAGCTTCTCATTGATCGAACAATAGTTCTACTGATACTACATATACGCGTTAAGTTAAAACGTTATAAGTTAACGTTCTGCATTTTCTTTATTCGGGAACACAAAAGTATCCACAGCCCGGTCATCATTTGTTTAGTTGCGCACCACTTTCTGGGTAACTTTAAGGGGGGCAATTATTCTGAATTAGTTGTAAACATGCTGTCAATTTTTCGTAAGCTTCAATACAATATGTGCATACAATTGTGCTACCTACACAACCATTTACATGTCTGTCCCGAGAATCTTGGCTACTTTATTGAGGAGCAAGGTGAAAGATTTCAACAAGATATAAAACCTAAGGAAAAAGTGATACGAGTGACTTTGGGATGCCCATATGATGGCATATTACTGTTGGGCCGGTAATCGTGACTGCCACATTCCAGGAAGAAGTTTTTTGCGTGTTGACTATACATTAACATATGATATTGACACAGTTGTAATAAATTGTCGGTGTCTTATATGAAGGTAATCAATGCATAGTAGTTACACATAACATGAAAGCAGATTACAGAAAAAATTTCACTGATGGTACCTACTTAACACTTGCCCTATTAAGAAGGTAATTCTTAGTTATCTAACAATTAGAGGTAATAGATAGAAAAAAAAGATATTATTACATTTATGGAATCATTCATTTATTCATTCATTAGCATGTCTTTTACAGAAAAACCTCGCTCCCATAACAAACTTCCGGAAAACTTTTCAATCATGAGCAAGATGTCCCGCGTCCGATACACCCCTCCGGAGATCATCCGCCACATCCAGCACTCATCTTCTCTTTTGCCTTCCTCTTCCTCTCTTCCCAGTTATATACTCTTCCATTATTGTTCTCTCCACAATTTCATGACTTTTCAAGTAACCAAAATACTCCTGGAATCAGCAACACGACATCACCAATAACCCCTATAAAATTTCAGACAACAAAATGTATATAAACCAGTGTAATAATAGTAATAATAATAATAATAATAATAATAATAATAATAATTGGTGGAAAAAAACAGGCCACCGGAAATATGTTGATGTTGAACACGTGACTTATACTGATTGTGGAGTGGTCTGTAAACATATGAGGCTAGCACCATATACCCAATACACCACAGAGCCTGATCACTGGTCATTGGCTTCTTTTACTGCAGTGACTCCATCTGCTGTTATTACTTTGCGGCCATCCGCTGACGCAAAATAGTCCCAGAATATGATCTACGTCGAATGAAACACATTTATACATTGGCTAATTGTTTTTGTGTAATTAGAACTGGAGCGTAGTCAACACTGGACTTAATTTTGCATGTTCCAGCTTACTCTATTACCAGGGTCCCTCGCCATCAGCTGAATCCACTTCAACTTCTGAGCTACTTGCAATCTACGTCCCAAAGATAGGGACGAGAAGACAAGCTGTTAGTCCAACTGACCAGTGAAGGGTTGAACCCGCTACCTCATCATCAGCCCACCAGAAGTTTAAAAGGAAGCGCTCTTATTCATTCGGCCATTACATGTACATAACACTTTACTCACCAGGTACTTGCTGTTTTCTTGGGCTCAAATATGAAGATGGTCAAAACTTCACCACTTTTGGACTAGATAGTTGTTTCAAGTCCAGATGTGATCAGGGAGATGTGAAATTCATAGGAGAGGGTAAATTGAGTGTTCTATTCATTTTTGCTTTCATTCATCATCAGCAACATCAGCATTATCATCATCCTCATCACCACCATCATCATCATCATCATCATCATCATCATTATCTTCCATTTTGCCGTTTACTCGAAAGATTTTCCTCTTACTACTGTCCTCACTATGTGGAAAATAGATTTTCTTGTTAATTCACTATCTCCACACAACCATAACATTTATTGAATTTTGAATTTAGGCAGATGGTGTATGCACAAAGAGGTACAGTTACAGAGTGGCTACTCAACTCATGACCAGTCGCCTTGCGTTACACTTTAGTCACGCCCTGATTCCAAGTATCCCGATGTCACAATAGTTTCAGTTTCAATTCTATGAACCACACATTTTCCATACTCTCGAAAAATGCATGCATAACGCAAGCTACCTATACAACATTTTCATTTTTCATCAACGATTCTCAAATTCTCAGTAAATTTGTCACGATTACCTTACTCAGGCTTATGGATTTGAAATCTTAATATATAAATTAGGATGTATGTATGTAAATATATATGTATGTAAATATATATGTATGTCCTTTATACGTTCGCGAACGGTCCATCCGTTTGAGATGAAATTTTCTACACGTCTTCCTTTCATTTCAGCGCTGCATTTTTCTTCTTCTTCCTTCTCCTCCCTCCTCCCCCTCCCAAAATACATACGTAAATATATGATGATGATGATGAAAGAATCCCCGAACCAAAACGCTAGGGAAAGAGAAGAAAATGACGTGACTACACAGAATCGTCACACGGCAATCATCATCATCATCAAGTGCCGTGCCGGCTGGCGTAGGCATTCATGGCTCTCCATAGATCTCGGTCTTTGGTTTTCTGGATCAACTCTGCTGCTGATATTCCTCCATGCCACGGCAATATCATAACAATTCATCTTTTATGTGTAAGGAAGTTATCTACAGTCATGTAGAAGGGAAGAACATCAATGGAAGGACCGAAATCACAGAACCTAGACGAGTATGAATTCGGAATGGCGAACTCCCTCCTCCTCTCTTCTCCTCCTCCCTCTACCTCCTCCCCCTCCTACTCCTCCTTCTCCCTCTTCCTCTCCCTCCTCCTCCCTCCTCCTCCCCTCCTACTCCTTCCTCCTTCTCCCTCCGCCTCCTCCCTCCTCTTCCCTCCTCCTCCCTCTCCCTCCTCCAATCCTCCTCTTCCTGCCTCCTTCTCCCTCATCCTCCTCCTGCCTCCTTCTCCCTCATCCTCCTCCCTCCTCCTCCTCCTTCTCCCTCCTTCTTCCCTCTTCCTCCTCCATCCTACTCCCTCCTCCTCCCTTCTCATCCTCCCTCCTCTCCTCCCTCTATCTCCCCTCCTCCCTCCTCCTCCCTTCTCATCCTCCCTCCTCCTCCTCCTTCTACCTCCTCACATCCACCCTCCTCCTCCTCCCTTCTCCTCCTCTTCCTCCTCCCTTTCCTTCCTCCTCCTCCTCCCTCTACCTCCTCCTCCTCCCTCTACCTCCTTCCTCCACCCTCCTCTTCCTCCCTTCTAATCCTCTTCCACCTCCCTTTCCTTCCTCCCCTCCTCATTATCCTCCTCCTCCCTTCTCCTCTCCCCCTCCCTCCTCTTTCTCCCCTCCGCCTCCTCCCTCCTCTCCCTCTTCCTCCCTCCTTCCCCTCCTCCCTCCTCCTCCTTCTCCTCCTCCCTCCTTCTCCCTCCTCCTCCTCTCTCCCCTCCTCCATTCCTACCCTCTTCCGCTTCACCTCCCCCTCCCTCTCCCTCCTCTTCCTCCTCCATCCTCCTCCTCCCTCTTCCTCCTCCTCGCCCTTCCTCCTCCTCCCTCTTCCTCCTACCTCCTCCCTCCTCCTCCTCTCTCCTCCACCCTCCTCCCTTTTCCTCCCTCCTCCTCCCTCTACCTAATCCCTCTCCTCGTCCTCCTCCTACTTCCTCCACATCCCTCCTCCTCTCCCCTCCTCCTCCTACCCTCCCCCTCTTCCCCTCCCCTCCTCCCTCTCCCTCCTCTTCCTCCTGCTCCTCCTTCTCCCTCATTCTCCCTCTTCCTCCTCCCTCCTCCTCCCCCTCCTCCCTCTCTCCTCCTCCATCGTCCTTCTCCCTCCTCCTAATACCTCCTCCTCCCTCCTCCCTCCTCCTCCCTCCTCCTCCTCTTTCCCCCTCCTCCTCCTAATCCCTCCTCCTCCCTCCTATTCCTCCCTACTTCTCCTCCTCCCTCCTCCTCCTCTCTCCGCCTATCTCTTCCTCCTCCCTCCTCCTCCCTCTTCCTCCTACCTCCTCCTCCTCTCTCCTCCTTCCTCCTCCCTCTACCTCCTCTCTCCTCCCTCCTCCTCCCTCTACCTCCTCCCTCCTCCTCCCTCCTCCTCCTTCCTCCACATCCCTCCTCCCCCCTCTTCCTCCTCCTCCCTCCTCATCATTCTTCCTCCTCCTCCTCCTTCTCCCCTCCTCCCTCCTCCTTCTCATTCCTCCTTCTACCTCTTCCTCCCTCCTCCTTCTCCCTCTTCCTCCTCCCTCCTCCTTCTCCCTCCTCCCTCTCCCTCCTCCCTCCTCCTCCTCCCTCCTCCTTCTCCCTCCTCCTTCCTCTCCCTCCTCCCTCCTCCTCCTCCCCCTCCTCCTCCTCGTTCTCCTTCTCCCTCCTTCTCCCTCCTCCCATTCTCTTTCCTTCCCCCTCTTCCTCCTCCCTTTCCCCCTCCTCCTCCTCCCCCCTCCCCTCTTCCTCCTCCTTCCTCCTCTTTCTCCCTCCTCCTCCCTCCTCCCCCTCTCTCTCTCCTCCCTCTCCCTCCTTCCTCCTCCTTCCCCCCCCCTCCTTCCCCCTCCTCCCTCATCCTCCCTCCTCCTCCTTCTCCTCTTTCCCCCTCATCCTCCTAATCCGTCCTCCTCCCTCCTCCTCCCTCCTATTCCTCCGTACTCCTCCCTCCTCCTCCTCTCTCCGCCTATCTCTTCCTCCCTCCTCCTCACTCTTCCGCCCTCTTCCTCCTACTTCCTCCTACTTCTCCTTTTTCTTCTTCTTCTGCTGCTGCCGCTGTTCCATATACCCAAGTTAATTGTTGGGGGAATATGTAAAGATCTTTCAAGAGCTCTTTCTAATGCTTTTTGCAAGTTGGTCTTCGTTTATCTAAGGTTGTTCTAACCGCAACCAATAAATGATTAGACAGACAGACAGACAGACAGACAGACAGACAGACAGACAGACAGACAGACAGACAGACAGATAGTCGGGAACGGGAACTTATATGAATTAAATGAGATGCTCCCCATCAGGGGCTTGGCGAAGCCGGGCCGGGTCAGACAGACAGACAGACAGATAGACAGACAAACAGATAGATAGTCGGGAATGGGAACGGGAGCTTGGCGAAGCCGGGCCGGGTCAAACAGACAGACAGACAGATAGACAGACAGACAGATAGATAGTCGGGAACGGGAACAGGAGCTTATATGACTACTTATATGAATTAAATGAGATGCTCCACATTAGGAGCCGGGCGATGCCGGGAAGGGTCAGACAGACAGACAGACAGACAGACAGACAGACAGTCAGACAGACAGACAGACAGACAGACAGACAGGAACGGGAACGGGAGCTTATATGACTACTTATATGAATTAAATGAGATGCTCCACACTAGGAGCCAGGCGATGCCGGGCAGGGTCAGACAGACAGACAGACAGACAGACAGTCAGACAGACAGACAGACAGACAGACAGACAGGAACGGGAACGGGAGCTTATATGACTACTTATATGAATTAAATGAGATGCTCCCCACCAGGGACTGGGCGAAGCCGGGCCGGGTCTGCTAGTACATTATAAATGAAGCATTGCAATTTGAGACTAAATTGAAATTTTCTACTGCGAATACCTGAGGGTGGAATCAATTAATACAGAAAAGATGGCAACTAGCACACACGGACGACCAAGTAACAGAGCGGTTTACATTTAAGCATTGCTGTATAGGGTTACTTAGTAGACTTTTGTGTTGGCATTCTGGCGACGGCATTATGCACAGTGAAAGTTTTGTCCGAGGTTGCTTTGTTGCGTGAACTGCATTTCGGAGATAAAATGGCACGGCTGGCTAGAAAACATCTAGAAACGGAACACCAATATCTATAGACATCGAGACTTTGTAAGCGAACATCTGGTTGGGACAACTTCCACTAAGGATGAACGTTATGTTTCGTGGAGGATCTTTGTGGCTACATTCTGGTCGCGGCATTATGCACAGTGTGCCTGAGCGGGCTGCTGTTTGTCGAGACTCCTGTTTTTTCCACTTTTCACATGTCGCAGTGAAGAACATTGTATGTGATATTCACTGGCACATGAACGGAGCATAATGGGGAATCCCCATTGCTGTGATATTGGAACCGCGACTCAACTGAACGGAACTGAACTGTATAGGGTTACTGAAAACAGGGGATCCTGGGTAACATGATGCGATATCCTATATATCATCTTCGAGCTGACTAAACTGATTATAATGATGATGATGATGATGATGATGATGATGATGATGATGATGATGATGATGATGATGATGATGATGATGATGATGATATGCTCCCAGATCTCTTAGGGAGACTGAGCACAGTGGAGCTCTCGAGTAGTGCATTCATATGATTATTACTATAGAGTAATAATCTATGTAATATCCCGGTAACATACATGCATGTACGACTGATATATTACCATAGTCGACATCAAGAGCCTGGCCGACTAGCTTGCACAATCATGCTTCGGATGACTCAGTTCAGTGCCGGTCCGTGACACAAAACTGTCTAGAATTTGCTCTCCCTGTCTTCCTCGATCTCTTTCCACAAATCTGTCCGGTTGTCACAACACGTTTTATTTTTAAAACATGTCTCATACTGTTGCCAAAAGTGAAGATTGTCTCTTTTTGATGCTTGTGATAAATCTTATCTCGTGGCCTACCTCCAAACAATAAGACTGCTCATTTTCGCTGCCCAATGAATTTTCAGCATTCTTCTATAGAACCACAGATTATAGGTTTTGTTCTCGCTTGCGTACTAATTGTCCGGGAGTCGCAATCATATGTTATAGAGTGTTGTATGTAACATGTAATAATTAATTTTCTTACGTTAAATGATAAGGAGTTATTGCATAAAACAATCTTCATTTGACCATCATCATCATAATTGCTTGCCCTGCCAGTTTGTGTAGACGTACATGTCTCAATCTTGATGATGATATTTCCTCATGCCACCGCCGCAGTCAATCGAGCAACTTCTTCTTTTCCTAATGATATTACCAGTTGTCTCGATATTCTCCAATGACTCTTTTTTTTATCATCATCATCATTACCCTCTTCATCATCATCATCTTTCACTTTTGCCGTCAAGCGTCGTTGGGAAGAAAACAGGCGTTTCAGCGTCCGATGGCTGCCACTGGATAATGTCATTCCGTGTGACTGTACAATGTCTTTGATTTCGTCAATCCATTTTCTCTTCTGGTGTCAATTTGCTCTCGTCGCAGATGGCCTTTGGTGTAGGGTCAGTGCAGGTAGTAGATGGTTTTGCATTCTAAAACGATGGCAAAACCAATTGATCTTCTGTCTTTCTATACATTCTTTCCAAGCAAGGACACAGAATCAGATGAGTACATTTTATCAGTTTAATAGTTTAATATTGTCATAGTGTTTTTCATGCTAGGTTTTGTGCTGGCTTTGTTATTGTTGTCCTGTGACTGACGAAGGGCTTTGGCCGCAACGTCCATTTTGTTTCTTGTAGTCGTGTTTTAGTAAAGATCAACAATCTAACTTCTCGTTTTTTTTTTTTGGGTGATTCATTCATTGTCTTTCTATACATGTGGCATACGGATTTGATTACACTGTGTCTGATCACAGATACAAACAAAGATAATACATACAGATAAAGGTAACTATAGAGAAAGAGGTATATGCTAATGAGGAACAATTGGAGGTGGTGGAAAGTTTCGAATATCTTGGGTCATTGATTACCAACAATGGCGACGCTATAACTCAATTAAGAGACGAATGCCCATTGCTCTTCAAAGACTACAAGCTGAATAAATTGTGGAGTGGGCCAGTAGAACTACACAAATTATATATCTAAGAGCATGCATCTTCCCATTGCAACATTCGCCTTTGAGACCTGGGCACTTACTAAGCAAGATGAATAGCGCATACATACCTTTGAATATAAATGTTATAGACGAGCTCTAAGAATATTTGGATAAAGAAAAGAACAAATGCATTCGTACTTCAAGAGCTGAATATTGAAGAAGGCTGGCTATTAAATATGATAATACAAAAAAAGTTGAAATAGTAATAATTTGGTCACTTGAAACGTTACGAAAGTTTGGAGAGAACAATAATGCAGGGGCATATGCCTGGGAAGAGAGAAGGCGGAATACCAAAGCGAAGATGGGTGTATGATGTGGTGAATTATCACCAGATGTATCTATCAGAAGCGGGACATCTTGCTTATGATCGAGAGGTTTTCCGGAAGAGTGTCATGGCAGAAGGATCTGTAAAGGACATGCTACTTAATGAATGAATAAATCATTGAATAAATGAATGAATTAATTAATGAATTCTGCTCTTTACCACAGTTACACATCCTCCGTCTGATTGTTAATCATGGTTTGTGTATGCGTCAGTTGTTATTTATGACAGTAGACTAGGTTCCATTGTTGCAGGATGCCCCTGGAGAGGTCATTGTCATGATGAGGGAGACTCCGTGGAAGGTGACAATGTGTAAAACCCTCACGTGCACAAAGTACAAAAGGGGCGTTCTAGATTTCTACAAGATGAACGTAACGAAAATTGGTAAGTTCAATATGTGTTTTGTTTACTTTCTTTCCCTCTGAGCTCTCGGTTGGAGACTGTTGGCAATGATATACCTTCTTCTTCTTCGTTCCTGAATGATACCTGCCTTTTATTTTGGAGGGAGGTTAAATAGAGTGGTGCTGCACTTGATCATCCGTGGAGTAACACTACATAAAGCCAGCCTGCTGTGGCATATATATGCTTTCACTTTCAGTGTACCACTGCAGTATGTGGTTGATGATGCGTTTCATTGTTTTGCAGAGACAGCTAATGGGGCTAATTTGTCTGTAGCTGGATGTACTGGAACTGTCTTCCCCTGATTTAGGAGGGGTATCATGATTGTCTCTCTGCAGACCTGTAGAACGCTGCCTAAAGTCCAGAAGTTATTGAAGATCTGCAGAAGCTTTGTTTTGGCCGTTGTTCCTTGGTTCTTGATAATTTCATTGGAGTCACTATAAGCTCCTGGTGACTTTCTCATTTTCAGTTTTGATATTGCTAGTTTCAGCTCACTGATTGCGATAGGTGCCTACAGCTCCTCGTTTACTAGTTCATTTTGTCCTACATGTTGCTATTTTTCTCGAATCTCTCGTTTTTTAACCTAGACTAAATTTGATCTTGTTATCTTTGCAAATGAGTCTCATAATGGTCAGCTGCTTGCTTTCCTGGTTAAGATGTTTCCGTCTGTTCGTAGTGCAATCTTTGATTTTCTCCCTACGCCCTCATCGTTAAGTAGGTTTACTAGCTTCCACAACTTTCTTGCGTCTCATTCAAAGTTCAGTGACTCTGTTCTCTCTTTCATCTAGCCCACAGCCTGGCCCTTTGAAATTTAACTTTTGTTTACTGGTATTTATTGTGGTGCTCTTTGTTGGGTTTGGCCTCTGTTGGCTTTCTATACTGCTCCACATACTTATGCAAATGTTCTAGTTCACTACTCCATTATTATATGTACTGGGTCGTGAGTGCAAAGAATGAGCAGCGGGCCGCACTGAGTTTGAAGTGCAACAGCTGATCCAGAGCAACACACATCAAGGTGTCATAGTCATCTACACCGATGGGTCAGTGGTGAGAAACAGACGTAGTGGCTGGGGCTTTATTGCAAAGGCTAATGGACGAGTCTTGAAAAAGGAGAGTCTGGCATATTAGACTACGACCTCCAGTATGATAATGGAGATGGAGGCAGTAACAGCGGCATTCCGGTGGATAGAGGAGACCACTGCAACACACGTTGTATTCATTACAGATTCAAAAAGTATGCTTAGTAAGGTGGAGAAAGGAATGTTTCGTGTGGAATGGCTCTCGTCACTTCAGAGGTCACATATTGTGATAAGTATATGGATAGTTTGCCCTGGCCATGCGGGGGTACGGGGGAATAAACAGGCTGATAGGCTAGCAGGGAATGCACTTCTCGCTGGTAGTTTGCCTATGGACAAGGGGGAGGTGGTCTGCGCTTGTGGGGCCAAGTGGAGAAGGCGGAGGAACAAATTGAGAACCCATATGTGGAAAGAATGAGATTGCGGGCGATCGCAGGGGTTATGGAAGAAACTCAAAACTGAGAGGGAAGACAAGGAGAACTTTTAATCAGATAGCGGTGGGAAAGATTAGTAGTATGACTCTTCGCTGGCTGTTGAACGAATGTGGAATGTCTTGAGTCCAGTGATGTTGGTTCTTAACTCAACTCAACTCAACATGTATCGTTTACGAGCTCTTCTTGCTACTGTTTCTCGTGTTTCTGCAGTATGTATTTCCAGAGTTCTTTAACTACTTTATTTATGTCTTTATCTTTGTTCAGATTTTTCACAAGTATGGAGGTGCAATGTGTGCACATTGCAGAGTCTGCTTTCTTGTAGTTCCATCTCGAGAGGGTGCTGCTTTCACTTACAAGCTCATTTTCTACAGTTAGACAAACTGGCCGATGGTCACTGCCACCAAATTGTTTCCCAACAATTCGTGCAGTGTTCCATTCAAGGTCTAGTGAATGAAAATCTAAATCAGGTGTAGTTGTAGTGTGCCATGATCTCGAGAAGAAGGTATGTGGTTAAGATGGCTTTTAATCAAGATGAATTTATTCTCGTCTAGCCAGTCTTTCAGTCTCTCTCCTCTCTGGTCTATGTGATTATAGTCCCAGTACTGCGAATGGCTGTTTTAATCGCCACACACGATATTAATTTTTAATTTCAATAGCAGTATTTCAAGTGCCTGTTGGCAATCATTTGGACAGTAGTGATTGGTCAGTTGTAGCTCTTTATAGTCTATTTTAAGTTTGAGGGTGCGATATCGGCCTCTGACATGTAAATTTCAATTTGGGAAGTAGCGATGTTATGTTTTACACGAGCCAGTATCCCACCATTTCTATGGTTACATTAAACCACTGCCAAATCATCCACAAACTGTATTGATATATTAACCCACTGAAAAATCATCAACTCACTTTACGGTGACTTAAAACCACTGACAAATCACCAACGAACGGCATGACGACATTAACACACTAACGAATCACGAACATATTTTATGGAAGACATTCACCCATGTTAAAATCACCAGAACAATTTATGGAGACATAAACCCACTGTCAAATCGCCAACAAATTTTATCGATGTATTAATACACTAAATAGCCACCAACAAACATCTTGGAAACATTAACCCACTGACAAATCACAACATATTGTATGGAAACATTAACCCACTGACACCAACAAACTGCATGGAGAAACTGATCCGCTGACAATTTACCAATAAAATGTATGAGAGCATTAACCCACTGGTAAAAGAAAAAAAAGCAAAAAAAACACGACTTATTGGGCCATCAACCCACTGACACATTACCAACAAACTGTACAGATACATTAACCCACTGACTAATCACGAACAAATTGTATGGAGGCATTAACTCACTGACACAACATCAACACATTGTATGGAGACATTAACACACGAAAAAAATCACCAACAAAATGTATGGAGACATTATTCCACTGACAAATCACAAACGCACTGTATGGAGACAATAAGCAAATCAGAAATCATCAACATATCGAATGGAGACATTAACCCACTGACAAATCACAAACACAATGCATGAAGACATTGACCCAAGATTGTAGGGAAATAAATGTAAATGGTTATGAAGTTAGTGTAAATTTATGCTCATGCTGCATCCTAACTTACGGAAACTCAACAATTTGTTTTCAACTATTTCAGTATAATTAAGTGTCTTCTTTAAAGTTATCCAGAACGGTTTGCACAACTAAAACACACGATGACCAGGCTGTGGATTCTGTTATGTTCATCGAATCAATACAATTTGGATGTTTTTTAACTTAATAATTTAAGGTCCACCACACATTCCTGTTTTAAGTTTCTCTATGCCCTATTCCACAAACTTTCTGTATAGGTAATTTAAACAAGTGTCATACTTGTTCAGTGAATTAACAAATTGATTTATATAAAAATCTTGATATGTAATGGTGGCAATAGAACATGTTTTCGATCAATTAGAGACATTGTGACAATAGTTACTTCTCCAACTCTACGTGCATCCCTCAAGAGCCACTATTTCTTTGCCCAGTTTATTTTATAGCTGTCAACAAAACGTTACTATTCACCTGCTGTACAAAGTAAAACCATTTCGTGTACAAGATCTCCTACATTACAACACAAGGTTGGGAGTCTCCGTGGCGATGTGGTCAAGCAGTCTGACTCGGGCTCCAACGGTTATAGGTTGGATTTCGGGCCGAGTCCTTCGGTTCACGAATGAATTATTTTCAGGTGGAGACTCCTGAGGGTCGTCGCTTGAGCTACGGAGTTCATGCTCTGTGCGACGCTTTCAGCAGATCGCTGCGGAAAGATACTGAGCCATATGAGATAAAAATCCGGTGGAATGAAGTCTACTTTTTAGCGACATGTTTTTTTAAAGCGACAAAGTTGTTGTCTTTTAACAAGAATAGAAGAAAACCTTGATATCTGATGCGATACAATGTAACCTGTATTTCACCAGTCAGTATTCTTTTTTTCTCCCTTTAAACCGCGAAAGCTGACAGTTCTGACTTGACTTGACGTGACTTGATTCAAAAACACAAATTAAAAATTCGGTCTCGTTCAACCTGCTTCTTCAGCGAATGTTCTGAAGCATCTTTTTTGAGATATAGATCTCAGATTACATCATTCAGTTCACGCCGGTCGAAGCAATGAGCAGCTGTAAAATCATCTTCGAAATCACTATCACTTTCACTTGTCGTTCCAAGTGAATTTACTACCTCCTACTTTAGCAGCATTTTCTGACTGAAAGTTGGAACTGGTTTGCAATCTCCGTGTGGAACAGGTCGTATCTAAATATGGATATTTCCATTTATGTTACTCTGCCAGTTAATTCCCGTAATATTAACAACACATAAATGACAGTGACCATAGTGGGTCCTGGGGCTCTCTCCAAACCATTGCAATTCGAAATTTTGTAAGAGACTATATAGCAATAGTTGTTTTTTGGTTTGTTTGTTTGTTTTTTTTCGTTTTTTTTTCCCCAATAGACTTAAACAGAACATGGTGGAATCATATTAATTAAATACCCCCCCCCCCCCACACACACAAAACAATGTATGTATCTCAAACTTTAGAGCTGCTGCAGAAAATTACATATGATATTTGGATTTAGCAGCCCTCGTGTGTGCAACATCAGATATAAAATGCGTGGCAAAGAAAATAAAACCAATATTGTTTCATAGAGTTGTGTACTATATGGAGCGATAGATCACCTAACACACTGTTCATAACACCATCTAACGATTAATAATTGTTTGTTTGTTTTTTTGTTTTAATGTGTGAGAGCAGAATATACACGATGTCTATAATAATACCTATCTTTGATATTAGACTCGAGCATTTGAATACCAGCAGCAGCAATCAACAATCAAACATTGAAAGTTCAATACTCATACCGATTGAAAGACAACCAAACATAAGCATCAAAGTCCAACACAGATTATCCCACCAGCCTCCTTTGCGTCCTGTGCAATTCCCTGACACCAAGATAACTTGATTGACAGGGGATTTAAGGTCAATAATGAAGACAAATCTACGCCTCGAAAGAGATTCAAACACATGACTGAATGCAGGCAGACAATGCATGCTGACCACAGCACTATCGCGGGACTGAATGACGTTCATATCTAATTGTTTCCCCCACAGGTTGTGAGAACTAATTCGGTAGATGCCACGAGAGCGGCGCAGAGAGAGAGCTTGAATTGAGGATCCTATTGACGGCGCTGGTGTCTGCAGTTCCCGGACATATAGTTATCGTGATAACTGTCTGAACTGTACAACGTTCATGTTGAATTGTTCCCATCATGCATGCAACGCAAACATAATTTCAGGTTTCACTAGAATAGCAAATATTCTATATTAACTCTTACACATAAATGCCAAGTAAGCGAAATTTGAACAAACTATGTGTGGTATAGTAAATGAGAATACCATATGAAATGGACTGAGATTGTGTCTAGGGGAAATAATCAATAGGTCCATCAGGTTCGCCGCATAAAGGCAGTTGATCGAGACAGTTTATTTCCTAAAAGACTCCAGGAATAGAGTAGTTATTGGCTCTTTGAAAGTAAGAATGGGGTGATGGTCGGATAGACTCCACCCACGTTACAAGATAAACTACCTTCCTGAAGAATAAAACCGAGAATAGGTCTCTTAACCACAGATTCTCTATCAAGTTGTTATTCTTGGATAAAATATATGAGACTGTGTGTTGGTCGACCTCCCACTGGATTCTCTGCAGAAAAACATATAGTAGCACAGTTCTCTACAATAACAAACAGTGTTACATTGGTCACTAGACAATGAAACTCTCCTGACGAACATATATGTTTATTGCCAGACTCTCATAATCTGGAAGTACAAGACTCTGTCTCCACTACAATCTATCAAAACATCAAACAACAAATATATTCTCAAGTAATGCATGAATTTAAAATCTAAAACCTCCCCTCCTCCTCTTCATTCCCTGCACCTAATCCCAATCCTATAAATCAAGAAAATGTAGATTCACTCCACACTGGGCCTCTCTACACTGTCTTCCTTCTCCCACAACAGTTCAATGACGACTATGCTACTGTTATTACCAAACTCCTCTTCTGTTTTTACTGCTGATAGATGGGCTTCCCCATCCCAACGTGCCCAAACCCAAAAATTTTGCCACTGAGAAAAAAAAAGGGTTCTCTGGTATGAACACGGTAATGGGGATACGGCTCATAGACGTTGATAACATACAGTCATAATTGACCAAAAAAAGGGAACTGCCTGCAATTTCCCTTCTATAAAAAGATGATGGTGTGATTTGAAGTCGGGGAACTCGATATGGCATTGGTCTTGAGAGGAAAATATGTCTGCACAAAATAGGGATTTCACCCCTGGGTATAATGTCCATCATTCGGGAAAAGTGGAAGCACGGACTCTCAACGACGTACTGGGGTTGTTGGTGAAGAAGGACTCTCCCTGAGCATGGGTCATAGCTAGTTGAACCTTCTAGGCGTTTTCCCGAAGATTGAAAGGATTGCATGTTCTTTGTTGAAAAGACGAAATCTCAATGTCTCAGAGCCCTTTAAACAAACCGGGGAAACGTCGCGGGGTCATATCTAAGTCAGATTATGATGACTTCTCATAAGGAAAGTACCATCCCATCCGTGACTTGGGCCGACCTATAACTTCCATGATTAAACGGGAAGAATAAGAAGCCCCTCTCCAACATTCTGGAACAAATAAAGCACAGACTCTCAACAAGTCGCTGGGTTCCAGCGAAGAAGAACTCTCTATAAGTTGGTGTCACAGCTGGCTGAACTCGTTACGGCCTCCCGTAATAAAATGGGTAACAGCTTCCCCAAAAGAAAAAATGCATCCACAAATCGCAGTGGGACATTGTAAAAAAGGGAGTATCCGTACTGGGTTCATAGTTCACTCCATTAGTTATGACTGCTTCACATCGAGAGTAACTCAGTCCGTAAGCTGTGCAGACTAAATTCCCCGTTCCTACAGGAAGAAGTTTGGTCATCTCTCGTCAGACCCCAAATATGAGAGTTGAAGCTTTTCACCAGAATGCCAAACCCAAAAAAGGAGATAACTCCGTCTGGAGTTTCTCACTGTTGCTAGAAGAAAAATAGGGGATTACTTCCCCTCGGGTTTCCTAGGAAAGAATGCTGCGGGCGGGAAAAGCACTGAGTGACTTCGGGCTAGACCTTTAAACCCTCATAAAGACTTCTCGCCCAAAAAGTATGGGCCCAAAATGTGTACACCCAAAGTGGTCTATACTTCGATTCAGCTAAAACAGCTAAGATCCGACCCAAAATGTTCCCCGCCTGCCCCCAATGTCTGCAAAATCAAAAAAAGCAAGCCCCTGAATATTCTAGCTTATTATGCAGGTCATAAAACCCCAGAGACAACAATTGGACATATAGTCCGAGGACAATCCCATATCCTAAAATGGGTATACCCCGTGCCTGTAACGTATGGGTCTATTTGGCGGGAAAGTGGGGCGGTAATCTGAAACTCTACCAACCTCACTCTTTTACCTATACAACGAACAGGACATCACAGATACCAACTGGAGATATATTCTCCCACATACAAACACTCCTCTATATGGGAGGACAACAATCTGTTACAGAACATGACTAAGGTCGGGGGTTTTGTAAATATTGGTTTCCAAGTCTTTTTATTTTTGGGAAGCACACTGCACGATTTAGGCAGTTTAAAAAAGAGTATGTAGGTAGGTGAACCGTTCTACTAAATATGATTGAGCCACGACATACATGATCCACCAATCCGACAAACGCAATGGGGCGTCTTATCTAACTGTGTCCCCAGGCTGTCATACACACAAAATATACGATCCGTCCCCTGCATATTCTGCACACAGATAAAGTAAAGATTCACACACACAAGATATATATGCGTACAATATCTGAATCTTTAACAAAGGCATTATGTAACACCTGAATACTTTACCAAGAGTCCGGTATAGATAGGCTCTTCCCTATATGAGTGTGAACCAAAAGTGAAGATAGATTGAACTCTGCAGAAACGGTACAGCATTTACAGAGACATCAAAGTCTTCAAAAGAAGATGAAGCAGTAATCATAGCATGATAAGAATTATATAAGAATTGTAAGCACAGGAATATAGGACAGTTATATAGACGTTCAAATCTCAGGCTGGCTTTCTTACAGAAGTAACGGGGCCGTAGCAGACTTCGCCAAACTACCTACAAGACATGTAGGATACTTCTCATATCAAACAAAGATTGTATTACATATCTAACACAAATATTATCATTCAAAAAAACATAAGTATGCTCACCAATGCAACATAGAGGCAAAAATGGCCCCACAATGGGCCTATCCCCTCCCGGAATAAACTAACATCTACATTGTTGGGAATTCCAGACTCAAGTGACTAGGTCTGGTCCCGCCTGGGAGTTTTACCAAACTATTCTATGCTATTTCCAGCTACGGGCACATTCCTCCCCTCGTTCTGAACGATGATATGTGCGCTAAGCATTACCATATAAGGCAACCGCCAGTCCCCCACACGTGAAAATCTCTTTTCCAAGAAAAGATATTTATAATCGTCTGCAAGCTGGAGTAAACTGGGGACATTATGTCACACTATGTTATCTCTATCACATGAATTTCCAATAATGTATATTATCTGTAACACAAAATGTCAAACAATGCATATTATATCTAACACATGAATGTCAAACAATGTATGTTATCTCTAACACATGCAAGCCAAACAATTTATATTATGTCTAACACATGCATTTCTAACAATATATCTTAACTGGCACAAATGCATGTCAAACAATTTGTATTATCTTTGTCACACTCATGTCAAATTTTCAGCATTATTTCTCACACAGTAGCACTCATACGGACTACTCTTGGGTTCAAGGCCAGCCAACAAAGAAGAACACATAACATGTATGTCAAACACGAATGTCAATATACAATCTACTAAACACGAATATCTAACAATTTATGTTAAATGCAAAGAACGCATGTCAGCCTATACATGGTATCTCTAACACAGTACTGTCAAAAAAACCTGTATTATATCTAACAGCTATTTGATAAGTTATACTGTATGTCATGTGTATTTTGACATGTTTATATTGTATGTCAAATACTAATTATATTACCTATGTCATATCATCTTTATCTCTAACACACGAATGTCAAAAAGTATATGTTATTTCTAAGACACGATTGCCAAACACTGTAGTATTTCTAACACACGATTGCCAAACACTGTAGTATTTCTATCACACGAATGTCAAATGATGTAATATCTATAACACACGATTGCCAAACACTGTAGTATTTCTAACACACGAATGTCAAATGATGTAATATCTCTAACACACGATTGCCAAACACTGTAGTATTTCTAACACACGAATGTCAAATGATGTAATATCTATAACACACGATTGCCAAACACTGTAGCATTTCTATCACACGAATGTCAAATGATGTAATATCTATAACACACGATTGCCAAACACTGTAATATTTCTAACACACGAATGTCAAACGATGTAATATCTCTAACACACGATTGCCAAACACTGTAGTATTTCTAACATACAAATGTCAAACAGTCTATGTTATCTCTAACACGCGAATATCAAGACACTGTAGTATCTCTAACACACGAATGTCAAACACTGTAGTAATTCAAACACAAGAATGGCAAGCAACCTATATTATCTCTAACACGTTAATATTAAACAATTGATTTTAACGTTGAATCAGAAATGTTAAACAATCAATATTATCTCTAACACAACACTGGTAAAAAATATATATGATTCCTATCTTTGGAATTACAAGCAAAATATATTATGTCTTGTACTTTCTTACAGTCAGTGCCATACCACGTAGAGAAGCATTTACAAAAACAACCACAATAGCCTTGAAATGCACTCAATAACAATAAATAAGTCGTTAAATGTGACACCAAATCCCCTTCAAGCGCTTAAATTTCAATATATAAGGTAGACAGAAATGAGGAAGATAAAACAACGAATATAAACTCTATTTTCTACACCGTGCACATGTAATAGGGACATGTGTGAGTGTGGAAAGCAAAGTGAAGGGTTTATGTTCTACAAGGTATCAACATTATTAGTGTTTCTCTTTATGTTACCATACAAAGCAGCTGTGATTACCTTTTCTGACTGATTACAATAAAATATTTTAGATAAGCGTTAAATTTGAAATGTCTTTGTGTTTTTTTTTCCCTTCCATCACCGATTCTCTCCTTCGTTAAGTGATTCATACATTTCTTCATCTAATCATCCATTCGTTCACTGATTAATACCATTTTTTATCCCTTCATTGATGTATTCATTCCTTGACTGATTCATTCACTCTTTCATTGACTCGATTATTAATTCGTACGTTCAGCGGTGCCTAAATGGTACAAATCACACGACTCAATGGGATATGACAGGTCTGGTCATATGTGCCACAATATAATACAAAGCGTTCGCTGTCTGTCTGTCTGTCTGCCTGCCTGTCTGTCCGTCTGTCTGTCTGTCTGTAAGTCACCTACAGTATCATGTTTTCATTATCATTCGTCACTGTATATGTGTGTGAGCGAGAGAGTGGGTGAGATAGTGAGTGAGAAAGAGTGTGAGTGGAATAATTGGTATGAGACAGAGAGAGTCAGAGTGTATGCATGCGCGTGTGTCTGAGTGAGTGTAAAAGTGAATGAGTGTGTGTGGACGTATGTGTGAGAGAATGAGTGAAACTGAGAGAGTGGGTGTGGTGTGTGTCTGCCTGTCTGTGTGATAGAGTGAGAAAGTGAATGAGTGAAAGTGAGTTAGTGTGTGTGTGTGTGTCTATTTGCTTGTCTGTATGTGCGAATAAGACTGATTTAGTGTGGTGTAGAGTGTGAACAAGTGAGTGAGAGAGAGAGAGAGAGAGAGAGAGAGAGAGAGAGAGAGAGAGAGAGAGAGAGAGAGAGAGTAAGAGAGTGAGTGTAAGTGGGAAAGTGAGTGATAGATTGAGTGAGAGTGAATATGTGAGTATGTGTGTGTGTGTGTAAGTGATGGTGAGTGTGAGAGAGAGTGCGTATAAGCATGAGAGAGAAATATTGAGTGGGAGAGAGGGAGAGAATAAGACAATGAAAGAGTTAGTGTGCCAGTGTGCGTGAAAGAAAAAAAAAAAAAAAAGAGAGAGAGAGAGAGAGAGAGAGAGAGAGAGAGAGAGAGAGAGAGAGAGAGAGAGAGAGAACGAACGAACGAACGAACAAACAGACTTTATTTTCAAAGGGTAACAAATTGGGCACGCAGGCCCGTCTTACATTCGGCCCTTCCAATAACTCATCTTTCTTTCATCAACAGTGCATAGCAAATAAACATTGTCACATGAATTTTGTAAACATAAACAATGCATATTACTATGTTATGAGACACATCCACCACCCACCCACACATCCCCCATTCACTCCAACTCCCCCACCCAACCGCACACACATACAATACAATCCCCCACCCATCCACCACATCCCAACACCTACACATCTCCCCGCCCACACACACCTCTCACCCACCACACATCCCATCCACCCACACCCCAAGCACACATACATTCAATAACCCACACATCCCCCACCTACACACATCTCCCCACCCACTCACATATCCTCTACCCGTCCCATTTCCCACCAACAATCACTCACCCAATATCCTCCTCCACCCACACACCTCCAACCACTCAACCAAACACACATTCCTCAGCCACACACACATCTCCCCGTTAACTCACATATTCCGCACCTACCCACACACACATTCCGCACTCACCCACATAATCTCCCATCTCCCCCAGCCTACTCACAGATCTCGAGCCCACACCTACAAACATCCCCACCATCTCCTAACCTGCACACACTCACCCACCCACATATCCTCTACCCACCCACACATCCTCTACCCACCCATCCCCCAACCAACATCCCTTAACCACACACCCTTACTCATATACAATCACCCACCCACACATCCTCTACCCAACCACACATCCTCCACCCAACCACACATCCTCCATCCACCCATTCCCCCATCCTCCATCCACCCATTCCCCCAGCCACACATCCCTTAACCACACACCCCTACCCATATACACACACACATCCCCACCCACGCACAATCTCCCCACCCATACAAACATCCCTCACACACATCCCCACCCACAAACACATTCCCCATTCACAAACACACACCTCCCATCCACGCACACACAACCCATACATTCATCCCCTCACACATCCCTAGACACACATACTCATCCCTCAACCACTAACACCCACACATCCCTTACCTACTCATCAACACATACATCTCCTATCTACCCACCCACACTCACACATCCTAACCACCCATCCCCCACCCTCACACACATCCTTCACCCACCCACAAACCCAACCACACCTTCACCCACCCACACAAACATCATTTATCCACACCCAGCTCCCCTCCCACACAATACCACACACACACACATCCCAAAGACACATCCCTCACCCACACACACATCTATCCACACATCTCTTACCCATCCACACATCCCCCAACTACAATCACTCTCACTACCCACACATACATCCTCCATCCAGCCACACACACCCCCACCCAGCCAGACATATCCCCCAGAGAGAGAGAGAGAGAGAGAGAGAGAGAGAGAGAGAGAGAGAGAGAGAGAGAGAGAGAGAGAGAGAGAGAGATGAGCGCAAGCATATCATTATGCCATTTTTTTCTGTATCCTCGTCTTTCATATTAGCATTTTTACTGCCAATTGAAATTGACATGCATTGTGTCGTATTTTATATAAGTGTCGTCCCTGGGGTGAGGGGAATCAACACCGACTTCCTTTTAACCCCAAATGCTTATCCTGAGAATCTCCCAGCTTTCTGTCCACAACACCCCGTCAGTCCCTGGATCCCCCCTCTCTCTTTTACCAATGAACCATGCCCCCTCTCATTCTTTTCCAAAAAAACATACTCTCATAACACTACTTTTTTTTTTTTTTTTTAACTGACAAAAACAATTTAATAAAGAAAAGTGTCAGGTGTGGGCAAAGTGTATGTGTAGAATGTCTGTCGTATAATCTAACGTCTATGTAGAGTCAGACCGAATAGCTCAGGAGCAAAGTCAGTTTCATCCCTGTACTGGCCACACACCAGCACCATATATGATGGACAGAAAACCTCACCCAAATGATGTGTCTCTCAGGCCAAGTGTCGATTTCCTCCGATAGCTCTTGAACAGTCCGGATGCTTGGTCATCAATTGTGGAAACAGTCCAATATTGATCATCAATCTAACACACACAGTGTAAATACTCTTTCACAAAAGTTCTGGGATCAAAGAATCCTAAACTTTGGAAACTTGTCACTTTGGAAAAAAAAACACACCCAATGTTAGTATTTTACTGTTCATAGGAATTCCCAAAATGTAACACACACACAGTTAATCGGTAATGATTGGAATTCACCAATTGTAACACATACTGTTAATTGGTAATGATAGCAATTCACCAATTGTAACATATACTGTTAAGTTTCCAGGAATCTAGATCTACTAATGTTCATGGTACAGGTGTTATTGTCAGTGTCTTGATTTTAATGTGATGTAACCTATCACCTAGGAAACACTCTTATATTATCATCATTTCCTGCTCATCAGAGGCCAGGTTCCTGCAGACCCTCTGGGTTATAGGCCCAGTGCAAAAGCCTCTCAGTAAACTCTGTCTTTAATACTCGAGCCATGACTATTTTCTAGATGGTGGTAAATATGGTGGAACCTGTTGAAGAGAGAACACACCTGGTGAGAGCAACCCGATTCCAACCTTTATTAGGTGAGTGTGCGCCACCGGCCGCACTCAGAAATATAACAGAAAACCAAACACTGTCATAAGGCCGAGGAGCTCATCACATCGGTCTGAGTAATAGTAAGACAAGGAAAGACTAAAGGAAAAAGGCAGAAACCCAGCAGATGCCCTACTGGAAGATCCTACCATTTGACATTTCCTTCATAACCCCCCCCCCCCCAACCATCCCCAGTCTCCCTAAATATCATCCCACTACATTGCCCTTAACTCACTGAGTTAAATGATACCTCACACCAGCTAGTTTAAGCTACGCGATAGGCTACTGTTGCCGACGCTCTTATAATACGTTCTATACACGCACATTACTACACTCGATTCCTTAGATTAATCTAATGTAGGTTTATTTACTTAATTACCATACATGTATTCCGGTTTGAATATTTAGACTATTGAATAACACAATGGTTAAATGTCCGCCGATGCAAATCAACATTAGACACTATAGTCTCTCTCTAGAAACAAACTAAAAATATTGCACACGTCCGTAGCGATTCACAACTTTTGGTCGACTAACCCCAAAGTTGTTTACCTCAACTGGTTTATAATGGGTCTGAGTGACGTCACAAAACTGTCTAGACACTAGACAGTCTAGAATCTATTTTTCTCTCTCCTGTCCAGACTGGGTGGAATCAACCCGCCGTCTATTCCACTTTCATCTGGGGACCTGTCCCGGCACCTTCAAAAAGTCTTGCCGGCCTGTGATCTAGAGAATTCTTGTTCCCACAACAAAAGATCCTGCCGACTTTTACCCAGACAATTCGTCTACAACTTCAAAGGATGGCTGCCGCCAGCCGACGTATGGCGCAACAGTTTTTCCTCGATCAACAACACATTAAAGAATTGCCGGCTTTGTGGTAGACATTTTGCGCGACATTTTGTCATCGATCGGCATTCCAAGATGTTATGTGACATACTGCTTATTTCATCATGTTTATGTCAGTTCCAGGAATTATCTTACTGGATTTGACCACCATTTTATTTTTACGTTACATAATGTATACCATATTTTCATCACCATTTCCAATATTTTCCATGTTTTCCCATTGTTTCCCAATTTTGAATGTTCTTGTGAGGATGCTCACGATAGTCGACAGTGTGTACATGTGAAAAGTGTGGGAGTTTATTCATATTAGTTTTAGTTATTATGAGAGGCAGCGTATATGTGTGTGGATACATGGGTGTATTTATATGTGTCTATGTGTGTGTTTATATGTGTGGATGTATGTTTGTGGTGTATGGATATATATATATATATATATATATATATATATATATATATATATGTATATATATATATATATATAATATATATATATATATATATATATATTTATATGTGCGTGTGTGTGTGTGTACATGTGTATATCTATGTGTGCTCTGCGTGTGTATGTCTGTACGTGTGTTAAGGTATGCGTTCATGTGTGTTTATATGTATGTGCGTGTGTATATATGTATGTATGTGTGTATGTATGTGTGTGCTCGTGTATGTATGTGTGTATGTTTGTGTGTAAGTGTGCATGCATGCAGTGTATGCGAGGGAGTGTATATTCGTGTGTTATGTGAGTTCATGTGCGTAAGTATGTGGATGTGTGTAGGTGTGTGTATGTGCGTGGGTATATGTGTGTATTTGCTTGTGTATGTTGTGTGTGGGTGTGGGTGTACATGTGTGTGTGTGTGTGTGTAAGAGAAACGAGAAACGAGAGAGAGAGAGAGAGAGAGAGAGAGAGAGAGAGAGAGAGAGAGAGAGAGAGAGAGAGAGAGAGAGAGAGAGAATGTGTATTCTCATTTTCATATTATCATTTTGAATGCCACTTGATTTTAACATGCATAAAATTAACACATGTAAATTACTGTAGAGTGAGTTGGAGAGTTAGTGAGTGTGAGTGAAGGAGAGAGAGAGAGTGAATGAGTGTGAGAGTGTGTGTATGTAAAAGAGAGAGAGAGTAAGAGAGAGAGAGAGAGAGAGAGAGAGAGAGAGAGAGAGAGAGAGAGAGAGAGCTGAGCGCACGCATGTCATGAATCATGCTATTCCATATTTTTTATGTATTCTCATCATTCATATTACGAGGTATCATTTTGTATGCCACTTTATTGTCCTGTAACATGCCATTCCATATTTTGTTTGGTGTATTCTCATCTTTCATATTACCATTTTGTATGCCACTTGATTGATTGTATCATGTATAATATAACATTACTATGATGTGAGTGAGAGAGTTAGTGAGTGGGGGAGAGAGAGATAGATAGATAGATAGATAGAGAGAGAGAGAGAGAGAGAGAGAGAGAGAGAGAGAGAGAGAGAGAGAGAGAGAGAGAGAGAGAGAGAGAGAGAGAGAGAGAGTTAAATTACATCACTAATTTTTACGCTGCACAATGTATATGTACAATTTTTTCTCCTCTTCTTACAATTTTTGCTAGAATGCTCACGACAATCGTCGTTGTCTCAATTGTGTGTAAAGTGTGGGAGTTTGTTCTTATTAGTTTCAGTGATCATGTGTTTAGACGTGAAGATGTTTGTGTGGGTGTGTATGTGAGGGATGTGTGTGTGGGTGTAGGTAATGTATGTGTGGAAGGGTTGTGTGTGGGGATGTGTATGGTTTGATGGGTGATGTGTGGATGGGTGCAGGGATGTTAGTAAGTGGGGGATGTATGTGTGTGTGAGGGATGTGTGTATGTGTGGGGGATTTTGGGAGGATTATTGGAAGTATGTGGGTGTTGGTGGGTTGGAGGGGGGTGTGGGTAGGGAATGTGTATTTGGGTGGGGGAATGGGTGTATAGGAGATTGTGTGTGTTGGGGGATGGGTGTGTAATGGATGTGGGGGATGAGTGTGGGGGGGGGGGGGGGGGTCTGTGAATGGGATATGTCTGTGTGGGTGGGAGTGTGTGAGCGTGGATGGGATAAATGTGAGTGGGTGGATGATGTATGTGTGGGTGGTGAGGATGTTTGTAGATGGGGGATGTGTGTGTGTGGGTGGGGAGATGTGTGTGTGTGGGTGAGAGATGTGTGGACGGGTATGTGTATGAGGAATGCATGTGGGGGATATGTGTGTGTGGGGGAATGTGGTTATGGGTGGAGTTTTGTGTCGGAGGGGAGATGTGTGAGAGGTGGGGGAAGTGTGGGATGTGCAGGTGGATGAAGAATGTATGTGAGGATGGGGGATGTGTGTTTGGCTGGGTGGTTGGGGTGTGTCTGGGTGGGAGGGTATATGAGAGATGCATGTGTTGATGGGCGGATGAGTGATGTGTGTGTGTGAGTGGTTGATGGATGGGTACGTGAGTGGGTGGATGTGTGTGAGAGATGAGTGTATGGGTGGGGGATGTGTGTGTTTGTGGGAAGATGTATGTGAGCAGCGGATGTGTGTGGGTGGGTATATGTGGGTGGTGGGGTATTTATGGGTGGGAAATATGTGTGGGCAGGTAGGGGATATGTAGTTGAGAGGTGGCGGATATTGGGTGGGTGAGTGGTTGTAGGTTGGCTGATGTGTTTGGGTGGGTGGGGAAAATTGTGAGGGTGCGGGATGTATGTGGGTGGCTGGGGGATGTGTGGGTGGCTGCGGGATGTGTGGGTGGCTGCGGGATGTGAGGGTGCGGGATGTGTGGGTGGGTTTGGGAGGTGTGGTGGGTGAGGGATGTGTGGGTAGCTGCGGGATGTGTGAGTGGCTGCGAGGTGTGAGGGTGGATGGGGGATGTGTCTCACAACATTGCAAAATGCACTGTTTATGTTTACAATTTTTATTTGACAATGTTTTTTTATTTCCCGATGTGAATGTACCATGAGTATTATGCATTGTTTATGCTTACAATATCCATTTGACAATGTTTTTTTCCCTATGTAAATGTAACATGCACATTTGATGAATGAAAGATGAGTGATTGAAAGGGCCGATTGAAAGGTTCTCAATTTGTTACTCTTTTAAAATAAAGTTCGTTCGTTCGTTCGTTCTGTCTGTCTGTCTGTCTGTCTGTCTGTCTGTCTGTCTGTCTGTCTGTCTGTCTGTCTGTCTGTCTGTCTGTCTGTCTGTCTGTCTATCTGTCCGTCTGTCCTTCCGTCCGTCTGTCCGTCTGTCCGTTTGTTTGTCTGTCTGTCTGTCTGTCTGTCTGTCATATGTCTATATATATATATATATATATATATATATATATATATATATATATATATATATATATATTATATATATATATATATATATATATATATACATATATACATATATATACGCCTGTCTTGCTTGAGACAAATTGAAATTACGATGAAGTTGTGTAAGAAACGTAACATTCCATTCGTGGAAAATAGAGGATTAGGGGGAAAAAAGAAACCAAAATAGAAATAAAGTTGGTCAAATAATCAAATAAGAACAGTTAAATTAAAATTCATTCATTCATTAATTCCGTAGCATTTGGTTTGCAGAACCTAGCTCCCATCACAACTGTCCGGAAAACTTCTCAATTATAAGTCAGATGTCCCGCGTCCGATACACCCATCTATAGATCATCCGCTTCATCCTGCACCCTCTTTGAGTCTTCCCCTCTTCCCAGACATATACCCATCCATTATTGTTATCTCCAAACTTTCATGACATTTTAAGTGACCAAATTATTTCAAATGTCTTTGATTTATCGTGTTTAATAGCCAAGCTTCTTTACCATTCATCATTTGAATATATTTCCAATATATATATATATATATAATATATATATATATATATATATATATATATATATATATATATATATATATATATATATATTTTTTTTTTTTTTTTTTTTTTTTTTTTCAATATATCCAAGATATTCTTGGAACCCGTCTATAACTTGTATATTCAGAGGCCTTTATGAGCTCTTCAGCATCTTTAGTAAGTGCCCATGTCTTACAGGCGTAAAGTTGCAATGAGAAAGATGTATTCTCTTTAAACTTTAGTGTTTGTAACTATATCTGTCTCCCTCCATAATTTATTCATGTGTCTGTCTGTCTGTCCATCCATCAATCCCTCTGCCTGCCTGCCTGTCTCCTTGCCGGTTTGCCTGCATACCTGCGTGCATGGCTGCCTGTCTGTCTATCTGCCTAAAACAATTTGAAAATGCAATAATGTTGTATAGGGAGCGCAAAACAGTTTGCATTCGGACCAAGGAGTAGGGAATTAGGGAAAACAAAGACAACATAATAGAAATAAAGAAATAAATCTCTCACCTTCCCTTGCTCAAACAAGAACATGAAATGTAAAATGAAAGAAGATATTCCAGCGATCTGAGACAGAGGTTGAACAATAGCTATGGATTAAACAACTTGGCTACAACAACAACAAAAAATACAACAACAACAAGAACAACAACTGCAAGTGTATACATTAAGTCAATAAAAACACAGCTAGCAAACTAGAAACATTATCGAATGATCTTGATTAACCTGCGCAAGTTCAACAACGTGCATGCAGTAGGACAGGAATTTATTGTGCAACAACATGTGTATTTCACAGCAAAAATGTATAGTAAAACAAAGATATTTATGGCACAAAAACATTGTGTAATACGGTTAAGAATGTAAGGTGCAGCAAACATGTATGTTATAGCTAGGAAAGTAAAGTAGATAAAAATGTCAAGAAATCCTAACACTCAAATAACAGTTTCTCTTGTAGATACAAATAACATTTACTAATAAGAAACTGTTCTACTTTAGTTCTGATACACAATACAGGCACAATGCAAAACTTGAATACATTTTATTATTCACCCAAGAAACATTTGTATTACGATGACGTCCTCAACATACGGGGGAAAGTCAATAAGTAAGTCACACATGGCTGTAGGAATATAACTAAATATGATAATTACTTGAAACTAGTTTATCTTTATACATACATTGTCCCTTTATTTCTCAACATAATATCCACCAACATTGATGCACTTACCCTATCGTTTTATCAGTCCTCTGAAACTGGCTGCATAGAATTGTGTGCTCTGTTTTCTAAACCACAGTTTCACTTTTCAACTTCGGCGTCTTTGGCGAAATGTCTCCCGCTAAGGTGGGGTTTCAGTGGACCAAAAAGGTGGAAATCGCTAGGGGCTAAGTCGAGGCTGCAAGGTGGATGCTCCAGAACTTCCCACCTTATTCGGTTAATTTTCTCCTGAGTTAATGGAGCCGTATGAGGTCTGGCATTGTCATGAAGAAGCAACACTCCTCTAGTCAGTAGTCGTGGAGGTTTTCTTCGAATTTCATCATAAAGCATCGATAGAACTTCACAGTACGATTCAGAATTCACATAGTCACCTTTCTTCTTGAAAATGGTTGAAAGCACGCCTTGAAAACCACAGAACACTACACGCATAACCTTCCCTGCTGATCGCGTAATCTTGCATTTTTGGACACAATGCGAAGAAGGATGTTTCCATTGCATTGAAATGCGCTTTAATTCGGGCTGGTAGTCAGCATAAACAGGAAGCATTACCCTATGACTATCCATTGCAGGTAGTCTTTTGCCCACAAAAACCACACAACAACCCATTGTGCTTTGTTTGTACACTCCGTAAGTACAATTGTCATTTTGTTTATGCGCTGGGCATGTGCATGAGACACCTAGCGCCACATGACGAACGGGAATATAGAGTTTGATGTTGCTGTCACCTAATGACACCTGTAGAAAACACCGACTATATTTACCTACCATCCCACAGGACTGTATGACTTACTTATTGACTCGCTCGGGTACAAAGCATCTCAACTCTAATTTGGCTCACCGACAATAACGTAAACACTACAGTTATACTGATAGTAATCAGACAAAGACGCAACATCTCAACAGTGACTGGGTTTACCTACATATCATAAACAATGCAGTCATACTGATAATAATCATCTTTCGTCTCTCACACATACATTCATAAACAACTATATTTTCCCGCATCACGTGTTAAAGTAATGATTACGGGAACCATAATAAGATCACTGCGTACACATAATGGTATGCATTAATTCATCTCAGATCACAACTATCACACCGAGACAACATGGTGCTTCCTACAGACTTCTCGCTCTGCTATTGCATATGTTAATTCCATTTAGGCCAAATGTTCATGACTCCAGATCACTACCACTGTTTATTACACAATGCAGCAAAATATAACACAACATATTGCCACATAGACAAATACTCTACAATTGTTCAATTTACTGCTTCATCACCACATAACCAGTTACCCTACAATTACTCTATTTACTGCTACATCACCATTCATTCATTCATTCATTCATTCATTCATTCATTCATTCATTCAGTCCTTTGCAGAACCTCCATCCATCATGTGCCATGCCGGTAAGCGTGGGCGGTCATGTTTTGCCATCACACTCGATCACCAGATTCGTGGATCAGCTCCGTGTTTCTGTCTCGACCATGTCAAGAGGCCAAGCCATCCAGGTATTTGCTTCTAGGTCTTCCCCTTGGTCTGTTTCCTTTGATGTTACCAGTTGTCTCCAGGTTCTCCGAATGATTTTTTCTCATACCATGCCCAAAAAATTGTGACTGTCTCCGTCTAATGTCTCTAATCAGTTTATGATCTTCATTTGTTTCTTGAAGGGCTTGTTAACTTGTCTTTCTGTCTGTCCATGGTATTCTTTGCATTTTCCTCAGAAACCACATTTATACAGCCATCAGATGTTTTTCAGCTTGACTGCTCATTGTCCAAGCTTCACATCCATATAAAAGTACAGGTTTATGTAGCACCTCAACACTCTTTTTCTCGTTTCAATTGACATTGTTTTATTGGTCAGTATGTTTTTCATTTTGATAAAGGCTACTTTTGCCATGGCGATTCTTGTTCTAATCTCTTCAAGGCATCTCCTATAAGATGTTATTACTGTTCCGAGATAATTGTACCTATTAACTTGTTGAAGAATATTCCCATTTACTGGTATATTACATTGTGGTACTTCGTTCTTCCTAGTGACGACCATAATCTGTGTCTTTTTACAATTTAATTCTAACCCTAGTTGTTCACTATGTGTAACAACCGCATCTATTAAATGTTGCAGGTCCTGTTCATTGTCTGCAATCAAGACTGTATCATCTGCATCTAATGTTATTGATGCATCGTCCCCCAATGTTGATTCCTCCCATCTTCTTCTTCTACTTCAGCATTCCGAGCCATTGAGGTTCTTTGCTGCAGATACAAGCCGTCTCCATTCGTCTCTCTGGTTGACCTTCTCTTGTCAGTCGCTGATTCCAAGTGATTGTAGGTCTGTTTGTATATTATCTCTCCACCCTCTTATTGTTCTACCTCGGGGTCTACGTTCATTTATGTCCTGAGTGTAAGCGAGTTTTGTTTCCCTATTATCTTCCATTCTATCTATATGCCCCAGCCATTGCAATCTATTAGCCTTCATGATACCAGTGATTAGCGGTGACTTAAACATATCAACATATCATAAATGTCTTTGTTGTTTCTTCTTTTCCACTCTCCACTTTGTGTATCCCTAATGGGCCCAAAGATGCGTCTTAAGACTTTGTTCTCAAATGGTTTGTAACAAAGCTTCGTCTCCTTTAGTTGTACTCCAGGTTTCAGAGCCATACAGCACGCCTGGTCTGATCAGTGTTTTGTATATTGTGATCTTGGTGTTACGAGATAGCGCATTTGATTTTAGCAGATGTTATAGTGCATAGTATATATTATTTCCAGAGTTGATTCTAGCTTGTATTTCTTCTCTTATTAAGTTGGAGCAGATGAAGATTGTAACCAGGTATTTGTATGTTTCCTTTCTGTTAATGGTCATATTGTATATTTGTATGTGGGCAGATCTCTGTGGCTAAGGGTGTTTGTGAGCCAGTATGCCCTTGTTCGAAACACAGCGGTACTGGTATTTTTCGAAAAAGGTATAGGAGCTGGTCGTTTAGAAAGCAATGGCAAACTACTGAACGTAAAATTTGCCCAGGAATCTTGAACAGCGAAAATGCTGAGGTTGACAGCTACGTCCTGTGAATGACATGCAACTTAATTAAATGTGGCCAGAGTGTTTAGCTGTTCCTTCTCTTGAAATTACAATATATTCTGTTTTATCTTGGTTGATAACCAGCCCCATTAGTTGAGCTTTTTCCTTTAAGTGAGTCAATATTTCTGATGTATTTTGTTCATTTTCCCCTATAATATCTATATCATCTGCATAATCAAGCAGTCTGGATGTTCTTCCAATAGCACATTCCTCTTTTACCTTCCTTACAACTTTCTCTAGAGCCAGATTGAAAAGGAGCGCCGATAGTGCATCATCCTGTTTCAAGCCAGATGTTATCTGGAAAGGGTCTTATTTCCTGCCTTTATATGTTACAATATTATAAGTATCTTCCATGCATAGTCTGGTAATGTTGATTAACTTCCTTGGTATTCCAAATTCCTGCATATCATTCCATAGACTATTCCTATGGATACTATCATAAGCCTTTTTAAAATCCACAAAAATGTTATGGAGATCTCTTTTATATTCCCAAATTTTCTAGTTTATTTGTCGTAAGATAAATAACTGATCTATTGTTGATCTGTTTCGTCTAAAACCCGCCTGGTAGTCACCTAAAATGTCTTCTGAATATGGTTTTAGTCTATTTAGTAATACTGCGGATATTATCTTATAGCTTGTTAACAGCAGTGATATCCCTCTATAATTTTCACATTGGAACTTGTCTCTTTTCTTACAGATAGGTATCAATAATGACTCTTTCCAGTCATGGGGCAGTTCTTCTATCCTCCAGATTTGTATTATTAGTTCGTATAACTTTAGATGTAATGCATGGCCACCCGCCTTTATAAATTCAGCAGCAATTCCATCAGCCCCAGTTGCCTTATTGTTTTTAAGTTGTTTTATTACATACAGTATTTCTTCACAAACAGGTTCTTCAATTTGTGGTTCACACGTTAGAACCTCTTCCTGTGGGAAAGTGTTACTTGGAGCTTCACAATTTAGTAATTCAACAAAGTATTCTTTCCAGAGAGAGAGAGTTGAATTGCATCCCTAATTTTTAAGTTACAAAATGTATATGTACAATTTTTCTCCATTTTCTTTACAATTTTGCTACAATGCTCACGACAATCGTCACTGTAAGTGTGTGTAAAGTGTGGGAGTGTGATCATAATAGTAGGTTGGGGGATCGGGGGATGTGTGTGTGGGTGGATTCGTGATGTGTGTGGGTGGGATCAGGATGTGTGGGTGGGCGGGGCGGGTTTGTGTGGGTGGGTGGGGGATTTAGTGTGTGGGTGGGTGGGGGATTTGTGTGTGGATGCATGCGAGATGTATGGGTGTATGGGGAGATGTGTTTGTGGATGGGGATGTGTGTTTGTCCACGTGGTTGTGGGTGAGTGGGTGGAGGAGGGTATGTTGGTGGATGATTGATGGTGGGTTATGGGATGGGTGGGGTATATGTGTGGGTGGGGAGATGTGGGTGTGGGGATATGTTGTGGGTGGGAGATGTGTGCAGGTGGGGGTGGTTGTGGGTTTGGGGATGTGTGTGTGTGGTGGGGGGATGTGTATGGGTGTGGGATGTTTGGGTAGATGGGTGGGGAGTGTGTGTGGGTGAGAGATGTGTGGGTACATGTGTGTGCAGGATGTGTGTGGGTTGTGAAAGGGGTGCGTGATGTGTGTGGGTGATGGATTTGGAGATGTGTGTGTGGGTGGGGGATATGTCTGGCTGGGTGGGGGTGTGTGTGGCTGGATGGAGGATGTATGTGTGGGTAGTGAGGGTGATTGTAATTGGGGGATGTGTGAATGGGTAGGATATGTGTCGATAGATGTGTGTGTGGGTGTGGTATTGTGTGGGAGGGGAGCTGGGTGTGGATAAATGATGGGAGGGGTGCGTGATGAGTGTGGGTGATAGATTTGGAGATGTGTGTGTGGGTGGGGGATATGTCTGGCTGGGTGGGGGTGTGTGTGGCTGGATGGAGGATGTATGTGTGGGTAGTGAGGGTGATTGTAGTTGGGGGATGTGTGGATGGGTAGGATATGTGTGGATAGATGTGTGTGTGGGTGTGGTATTGTGTGGGAGGGGAGCTGGGTGTGGATAAATGATGTTTGTGTGGGTGGGTGAAGGTGTGGTTGGGTTTGTGGGTGGGTGAAGGATGTGTGTGAGGGTGGGGGATGTGTGCTTAGATGGGTGGTTGGGATGTGTGAGTGTGGGTGGGTAGATAGGAGATGTATGTGTTGATGAGTGGGTAAGGGATGTGTGGGTGTTAGTGGTGAGGGATAAGTACGTGTGTCTAAGGATGTGTGAGGGGATGAATGTATTGGTTGTGTGTGCGTGGATGGGAGGTGTGTGTTTGTGAATGGGGAATGTGTTGGTGGGTGGGGATGTGTGTGAGGGATGTTTGTATGGGTGGGGAGATTGTGCGTGGGTGGGGATGTGTGTGTGTATGGGTAGGGGTGTGTGGTTAAGGGATGTGTGGCTGGGGGAATGGGTGGATGAAGGATGTGTGATTGGGTGGAGGATGTGTGGTTGGGTAGAGGATGTCTGGGTGGGTGATTGTATATGAGTAAGGGTGTGTGGTTAAGGGATGTTTGGTTGGGGGATAGGTGGGTAGAGGATGTGTGGGTGGGTAGAGGATCTGTGGGTGGGTGAGTGTGTGCAAGTTAGGAGATGGTGGGGGATGTTTGTAGGTGTGGGCTCGGGATCTGTGAGTGGGCTGGGGGAGATGGGAGATTATGTGGGTGAGTGCGGAATTTGTGTGTGGGTAGGTGCGGAATATGTGAGTTGACGGGGAGATGTGTGTGTGGCTGAGGAATGTGTGTTTGGTTGGGTGGTTGGAGGTGTGTGGGTGGAGGAGGATATTGGTGTGAGTGATTGTTGGTGGGAAATGGGACGGGTAGAGGATATGTGAGTGGGTGGGGAGAGGTGTGTAGGTAGGGGGATGTGTGGGTTATTGAATGTCATGTGTGCTTGGGGTGTGGGTGGATGGGATGTGTGGCGGGTGAGAGGTGTGTGTGGGTGGGATATGTGTAGGTGTAGGGATGTGGTGGATGGGTGGGGGAATGTATTATATGTGTGTGTGGTTGGGTGGGGGAGTTGGAGTGATTGGGGGATGTGTGTGTGTGTGTGTGTGGGGGGGGGGTGGTGGATGTGTCTCATAACATAGTAATATGCATTGTTTATGTTTACAAAATTCATGTGACAATGTTTTTTCCTATGCACTGTTGATGAAAGAATGATGAGTGATTGGAAGGGCCGAATGTAAGACGGGCCTGCGTGCCCAATTTGTTACCCTTTGAAAATAAAGTCTGTTCGTTCGTTCGTTCGTTCCATGTGTCACACATTTCCTCATTGGTATTTATCATATTCCCATTTTTGTCCTATTCTGCTGTGCTGTGTTGGTGCCCTCGTTTCATTGACTTCAGTTCTTCCTTCCATATCTTCAATATTTCTCAAAATACTTTCACTGTACAGGGAAACCAGATCTGGTGACATTACACATCCCTGTCTCACAACTATCGTAATAGGCTGATATTGGCCTACTTCATTATCAACTCTTATGGCAGCTTGTTGTTTCCAATATATGTTTTTTACAAGTCCAAGGTCCTTTCCATCAATTTGTAGATGTTCAAGCATATTATCATGTCAACATGTCTCACTTCATCGAAAGCCTTTGTGTAGTCAATAAAGCAAAGGTGTAGATCTTTGTTTACTTCTTAGAACGTTCGATTACGGTTCTCAGTATATACACAACATTTACTGTACCCTTGCCTTCTACAAACCCACATTGTTCTTCTCCTATTTCAGGTTGTATTTTCCTGCTAACTTTTTGCATGATAATTCTTAGCAAAATCTTCGTGATGTGACTCATTATACTAATTGTTCGATATTGGTCACATTCCAAGGCTCCTGATTTCTTTGGGATTGCAATAAATACAGAATTACATAATTCACGAGGTATATTTCCAGTACCATATATTGTATTAAGCAGACTGGTAACTGTATCTACTCCATACTCTTCTAAAGCATTAATTATTTCTGTTGTAACGCAGTCTGAACCGAGGGTCTTGCCCGATTTCATATGGTTAAGAGCATTCTGAATCTCCATCTTCAAAATTGCTGGTCCTTCATTATTATTTTGAACATCATACTGTTCGTCTCTGTTATCGGCATAAATGTTTTTCACGTAATCTGATCATACATGTAAGATCTGATCTTTTTCTGTTATGACTCTTCCATCTTTTGTCTTTAGGCAGCCTGCTGATGTACGTGTTCTTTTATTATTAAGCTCCTGAATTCTTTTGTGCATTAGTTTCGCATTTGTACTGCTTTGTTGTTGTTTTTTTTTTTTCAACTTCTATGCAATTTTTCTCAAGCCATGTTACTTTTGCCTCCTTACATAAGGTTCTGACTGTTCTGTGAATTTCTTCATATTTGGCAGGATTATTTTTGTTCTGTCTTCTTGTTTCCATTAGTTGTACAATTTCTTCAGTCATCCATATCTTACGGCCCATTTTCTTTAATTTTGGAATAGTATTTCTGCTGCACAACTGATTGAATTCTTCAGGATTTCCCATTGTTCATCTACATCTTGAAATAGAATCTCTAGATCAGACAATAGATCAAATTTGTTCTTTACTTCTATGTTAAAATTATCTTGTATTTCTTTTTCAGTTTTCAATTTGCACAAGTCATATTTAGAGTTTCCTGATGTATACTTGACTTTCTTTAACTTTACCCTCAATGTGCCTGTAATTAATCTGTGATCACTTAACAGTCTGCATTTGGAACTGTTTTTACGACTGTTAACGCATTTCAAAACTTTCTGTTAATCAGGATGTAATATATCTGGTTTTTAATCCTGCTGTCTAGACTCCTCCATGTCCATAATCTTCTAGGATGCTGTTTAAACCAGGTGTTTCCTACAACCATTTCTTGTTCTTTTGCCCATTCTACAAGTCTGTATCCTCTTTCATTTCTCTCTCCCAAACCATGGTTGACTACACTGCATCCATCGCCTTGCTTTCGTATTATTGCGTTGAAATCACCCATTATGATATTTATTTCTAAATGATTTACAGTTCTTCAAAGCAGACTCTATGTCATTATAAAATTCCTCTATACTGTCTTCACTGCATTCACTTGTTGGGACATATACTTGAATGACATTTATTTTAAAAGGTCTTCCGTTTAATTTTACTAATAGAACTGACACAGGTCTCAGACAGAAGTCTCTGACACATCTCTGTCTGTGTTAAATGGCTTATTTGTGTACTTTACCAGAGCATCCTTTATTTGTGTGTTGACATCTATCATTATTCCATCTGGGTTGTCTACCCATTAATCTATGTATCTATCAGCTGGTTTGTCTAATTTTCTGTCTAACTGTTTATCACATGGGTTGTCCATCCTTCCATCTGTCAGTCTATTAACGAGGTTGTTTATCCATCCATCTATCTGTCTATTATCTGGGTTTTATATCCTTCATCTAGCATTGTATAATATGGATTGTCTATCCTTCCATCGATAAATTATATTATCTGGGTTGTCTATTTTTCCATCTATCAGTCTATTAACTGGGTTGTCTATCCTTCAATCTATCAGTCTATAAACAGAGCTGTCTAAGCATTCCATCTATCAATCTATAAGCTGGGTTATCTATCCACCCATGTAATAGTCTCTCAGGTGGGTTGTATATCCATCCATATAGAGTCTATCAGCCTGGTATAATGCATTTAACAGTCTAGCAGATGGGTTGTCTAACCTTCCATATATTAGTTTATCTGCTAGGTTGTGTAAACATCTATCCATCTAGCAGTCGTTCAGTTGAGTAGTATATACATTCGTCTATCAGTGTATCATCTGGGCTGTATCCATTCGTCTATCAAATCTACTATCTGGGTTGTCTATTCATTCATCTATCAATCTATCATCTGGGTTGTCTATCCATTATTCCATCACTATGTGATATTGGTTATCTATTCATTCATGTATCAATCTATCATCTGGGTTGTCTATCCATTCGTCTATCACTATGTGATATGGGTTGTCTATTCATTCATGTATCAATCTATCATCTGGGTTGTCTATCCATTCGTCTATCACTATGTGATATGGGTTGTCTATTCATTCATCTATCAATCTATCATCTGGGTTGTCTATCCATTAGTCCATCACTATGTGATATGGATTGTCTATTCATCCATGTATCAATCTATCATCTGGGTTGTCTATCCATTCGTCTGTCAATGTGTCATCTGCTTTGTCTTTTCATTAGTCTATTAATCTACCATATGGGTTGTATATTTATTAGTCTATCAATCTATCATCTAAGTTATATCCATTCTTCTATTGATTTATCAGGTCGGTTGTTTATGTATCCATGTATCCACGTGTGTGATATTTCTGGTGTATTTATTTCGTTCGGAAAGATAGTTGTCAATATGTGATTGGTTGCTAGAAGCCACGTGAAACGTAGATGACTGGAGCCGATTGGTAGTTAGAAGAAACGTTAACTTGGCAGGTCAACATGTAATACTTTCCATCCATTTGTAACTCTAAATAAATCTTTACTGCAAACAGCCACGTACGCCATCTGTATCAGGTACTTATTGTGCTAGCTGACACGTCTCCCCGCCATTTCTTTACGAGAACTGCTGCCACACAGATTTTAATCATGGTAAATTTTAAATTGAACCAAATGTAACCAGTATACTCACTTTACATGGATTCTATCTTTGTTGATTTCTCTTACCTCTGTGTCTGTCTTTATGCCTACATGTTTGACTGTCGCTCTGCTGTCTCACTATCTCTTTGTCATTGCACACTTCAACTGTCCATATATTTGTTTTCCTGTCTCTCTGTCTCTTTCTGGTTATCTCTATTTCTATCTCTCTGAGTATCCGCGTACCTCTCCCTGTCTATCTATCTCAGTCTCTCTCTGTCTTTATATATTTCTCCCTATGCTGGTCTCTCTGTCTTCATATGTCTGTTTTTGCCTCTCTCTGTCAGTATGTCTCTCTGCCTCTCCATCTTAATCTGCTGCTGTATTTTTGTTGCAAAACATACTATCCCATACATTTGTGTATGCTCTA